>PVKA01052322.1:0-11782 GCA_004027165.1 Ctenomys sociabilis | reverse complement strand
AGCTACTATGAGTAGTGCTACAATAGACACATTATAAATGTATATTTATTCATTTCACATGGTTATATAAGCATTTGCCTAATTCTTTCTTTTGCATTTTTAGCATTCAAACCTTAAAATACTCACTAACTAGGTCTCTGCAGGAAAAGTCTGCTAACCTATAGTTTAAGGGATGGGGTGGGCTTAGGGCAGAGAAAGATCCTGACAGAGGCCTGTCAGCCTGGGCTTGTTAAAAGAAGCAGAGAAGAAAACTGCTCACGCTTGGGGAGTGAGACTGGGACCAGGGTGAGGCTGCTATGACTGCCATAGACGTACCAAAGACTGGGTCGTTGAGTAACAAAACTTCGTTTTCTCCCAGTTCTGGGGGCTGAAGTCTGAGATTCAGGTGTTGCCAGGGTGGGCTTCGTCTGCGGCCACCTTCTCATTACGTCCTTCTGTGGCCTTGCTGCTGTGTGTCTTGTGTCCTTATGTCTCTTCTGAGGAGACCAGAAATGTAGGAGTAGGGCCCACTGTAATGGCCTTGATCGACCCTCACTACTTCAACAACTGTCTCCAAAAGCAGTCCCATTCTGAAGCCTGGGGTTCGAACATCAACATACAAAATGAGGAGTCGCAAGGCTGTCCGCAAAGGGTCCTCCTGGCCTTCAAGAGCACCACAGATTCTTTCTTTTTCTCTTTTGTTGGAAACATGAGATTGCTCTGTAGTTCAGGCTGGGCTTGGACTGTGTAGCCCAGGCTGGCCTGGAACGCACTGCAGCGCTCCTGCCTCAGCCTCCCAAGTGCCGCCATGGCCGGCCACAGCACAGAAGATTCTTGCCCCGGGCTGGTGGAGATGGTATCAAGCAGAGAGAGAGACCTACTGGAGCACGCTTGCCTCAGAAACACTGGCTGCCCAGTGAGGCGGGTCTCAGCCTGCCAGTGAAAACATTTCCCCTTTTCTGAGGCGTGCTGAGGAAAAATGAGAGACTTTCCCAATTATATTTTTGGTCATTAAGCAATTAATTGCAGAATTTCTTAGATTTTTTTTTTCTTCTGGCAACAAAGAATGAAAAAAATTCAGGGTAATTTTAGCAAGCAATTAACCTCAATTCATACAGAGATGCTTGCTTCTGTCCTGCTGTCCGTCTGGCCACGTCTCTGGCTTGCAATTCTGCTCCCCTGCCTTCTAAGCTCTGCTGTGGAATGTCACTACCACCCCACCCCCATCCAATCATCTCTTTTGTATTTAAAAAAAAAACAAAAGGGAGGAAGAAAGTAAAGACCAGAGGATGCTTGGAAAGAGAATGACCACATTTGCTCTGGGGCTGAGAAATGACATTGCACCCGGAAACAGCAGTGGCAAACTCAGGTCACACTTGTCTTTCTTCTCACTGGCTAAGAGGCTGACAACTGATACAGTTTCTGACCTATGACACGAGGACAAGAAGGTGGGGGAAGTTCACAGCTCCCCACCCTCAGAACCCCCACCAATGCAGCAAGAATAGAAACTGCAGTTTTTAGCACAAAACTTTCCCATGGGATGACCTTATTTCGCTCTAGGACACCGGTACGTGTTCTAGTCCAGTGAATTTGAAGTGACAGAGATAAAAGATCGAAGTGTGAGAACTATAATAAGAAAATCTTTTTAAAATAATGTAGAGTCAGCAGCATATTTGTAGTGCTCCTAAATGGTCTTGGAGAATCTAGAATGCTTTGTATAAAGTAGTGGTTTTTAAAAAACTAAAACAGTGGTTCTTGATATAATAAAGAGGCCAGCTACTTACCTCCAAACTGGATTAAAATATGGGGAAGAGGGGGAGAATTAGACATGGAAATTCAAGATTCAGGCTCCCAGTTTAATTGTAGACTTGTACTACTATTAGGATGATAATGCTGGGGAGGGGGGGGTGAGACAAGCTCTTGCTATGTAGCCCAGGCTGGCCTTGAACTCACAGGGACAACCCCCATCCCCAGCTTCTGGAATGCTGAGATTGCAGGCATGCAAAACCATGCCCAGCAGGAAGAGAATGCTTTTTGAAACTTGCACACAATGTGCTCCTCCTCAACATATCCTATCTCTATTCTTTTTTAAAGATTTCTTAGTCATTGCTATCATTTCTGTGCAGGACAGAGTCCCTGGGCAGGTTTCCAGGCCCTTGTGTGCGAAGATCAGAAAACTGGGCGTTGCCCTTAGTAGTAAGCAAAAAGCAGCCAAGTTGAACAAAGCATAAAGGGGAAAGGAACTCTCAGAGCCAGGGGGCCATGCCCAGAGAAGAGGAAAATGGCACATTTGGAAATGTGCCTTGGGTTTAAAGATTTAGAAACATGCACCAGGCTATTGGGCGTTTCAGAGCATGGCTGGTGATATGATTGGCAGGGTGCTGAGCCATAGTAGGGGCATCGGTGGCACAAGCCCCTCCCATAATCCTCGGTTAGAATGGGAAGCAGTCCACAGGTATGAGTTGCTGTAGGCATCTGGCAGGCCTAGAAGGCTATGTCCTGGTTTAGAATTTCAGGAATTTCCAGAGGTCTTTGTTATTTTATCTCCTCCTCTAGGTAGTGGGCCTTAGGGTAAGGGTCAGAGGGGATGGCCCAGCGCCATTTCCCAGTTTGTGTGAGTTGGAGGCAGGGTCTCATAATATTGTAATTATACTTTCTGTATTGTACTGTAACAAAATGCCATAGACACGATAGTTTATATTGCTTCATAGTTCTAGATATGGGAAGTCCAAGGTCAAAGGGCCCACATGCCCTGGGGACTCCTCACTGTGTCATCCCATGATGGATGGAAGGACAACAAAAGGACACAAACTTGTTCATTTATGAGAACCTGCTCCAATGATATTCCATTCCAAGACAATGCATTAATCCATTTTTCATCATGAAGCCTGAGGTAAGATAGAAGAAATAAAAACTAGGGAGACAGGAGACAAAGAAATAGAGATTCTTAAAGTTGTAGTTAACTAGCACTTCAGGACACAAAAGTCGCTTCAGACTTTTTTCCCTTTCAGGAAACTCATTCACACACACACACACACACACACACAAAAAATTCCTGAAGATCTTAAAGTCTTAAACACAGTAAGACTGCAGTCAGGCACCTGTAAAATGCACTTTCTCCTCTCTGCAGGAAGCAGCAATATCAGCGAGCAGCAGATCTCAACTTCAAACATGGACAGAGGCTTGCACTGTAACTGGCCACAGTTACAGTGGAATCCTACCCCAGGTCACCTGTCTTGGGGACACCTCTCAGATGTACCCACCTCCCCTGCTCACAGTGCCTCTCATTCCTCTGAACACAGCACTCTGCTCTTGAATGCACCCTAGATCTCTAATACACACTTTTCTGTCTCTTGTGGATGTGACCTGAAATTCGTTCCCACAACAGGAGCAAGGGAGCCTGTGAACTTAGCTTACAGGGAGGGACAGGCTCCTTATTTTAGCCTTGGGGACCCTCAGACCCAGCCCAGTGACAGAGCCCTCATGACCCTAATATCTCCTGTTGTGCTCTACCTCCCTGAACAGCCAACTTCAGGATCCAAATTTGAACACACGATCTTGGGGGAGCACAGCAGGCTCATGGTCCATCTACGAGGATATTTGCTTGGACCCTTCCTTTCTGTCCGTCTTGGAGGCTGGCTGCTAGTAGCACCCCGCACGGCAACTTACCTTGTTAATCCATTCTCTTGAGGACATACACATCCCCCTTTTTCTATCTTAAATAGTGCTGCTATAATCATGGTTGATCAAACTTTCTGATGTATTTGAGAAGAGTTTCTCTAGAGGAAGACTGCTAGCCTAAACGGTATGTGCACCTTCAAATTTATTAGGTAATACAAAAATTGCTCCCTAGCATGGTTGTACCAGCTTACACTCCCACCAGCAGTAAATCACATTTTCTATGTTTAATGAGGTTGAACATCTGTTCATATATTTATTTGCTCATTTATGTTTTTTCAAGGAGTAGGTGCCTATTTCTGTCATCTATGGAGTTTTCTACTGGGTTTGATATCTTTGCTTTACTAATTTGTAGGAGTTGTTCTTTTTAACATTTTGAAAATTTTTTGATGAATAAAATTTTTAAACTATTGCTTCCATATTGTACTATTTATGTTTTTTTAAAGGTACATTTTCATTCATTGAGGTCACAAAAATATTTGTCTGTAGTCCTTTCAGAAAGGCTTTTGTATTTCCTCTCTTTTGGAGACAGACTAACTATGGCCTTGAGCTCACTTTGTAGCCTAGGCTGGTCTCACACTCATAGCTATCCTCCTGCCTCAGCCTCCCGAGTGCTGGGATTACAGGCATGTACCACCACATCGACTCCTTCAGAAGGTTTGTGCAAATTTTGCCCTTCACGTAATCCCCGTTGTTCCTGTACGGATGTACTTGCTTATGCCCACTGGACTCTTCTGTTCCCTTGAATTCCTGGACACCATAGCCCTGGGTCTCTCCCATTTGCCTGTTCCTCCTTCCCGGTCCCCACTTCTGGCCCCTCTTCCTCTTTGCACCTATAAGAGTGGGACAACCTGTTCTTTTTTAATGTATTTGGTTGTGGCAGGGTCTTACTGTGCAACTGGGACTTGTGGTGATCCTTCAGAGCTGGGATTACAGGTGTGTGCCACTACGTCTGGACTCTGGCTGGCTCAGTCCACCCCGGGGTCGGGGCTGGTGTGGCATGTGGTGCTGGGAATCAGTCGTGGTCCCTACACTTGCCTAAACTTGCCTAAGCAGGCGCTTTAGTCTGCTGAGCTATTTCACCAGCCCTCTGCTCTTGTCTTAATAGATTCTTGTGATAGCCTCTCTCCTTTAGGTCCATGGCCATAAACAATACCTGCGCCCTGAGCACCTCATTCATGGTTTTGCTCTCTTCTTTCACATTGCCCTACCGCTCTCTCCTTCACATATCACAGGCTGGGCTCGAGGACACAATGCAAAAAAGAGTAACACATCTCCCTGTCACTGATTTTGCTTTATTTATTTATTTTTGTCTTTTTGAGACAGAGTCTCATTGTGCAGTTCAGGCTAGCCTTAAGCTCACTTTGTCACTCAGGCTGGTCTCGAACTCACAACAATCCTCCTGCCTCAGCCTCCCAAGATTTTGCTTTATTTTTTATCATGACAAAATATTTTTAAAGCATCATAAGTCCCTCCTGACCTCATACTAGAAATATATTATGTATTATCTGTCCAGCACTAGAATCAGACTAATTATAGACTATTATAATATGACATACTATACATAATCAGACATATTGTCGATACTCAATAAATGTTTGTCATACAAACAAGCAATGATAAGTAATATAATCCTTCACAGGGCACAACAAGCTTTCCTATGCAATCATATTCCTCCTACCACCCATTTAATTCTCAGGGGCATGAATGTGTCTACATTTAGGGAAATCAGAGCAGAGCCGGGCATGGTGGCACACACCTATAATCCCAGCACTCAGGCCAAGGAGGGAAAATTGTTGTTTGAGACCAGCCTCCCGCCTGAACTGCATATCCAGATCTTGTCTCAGGAAAAAAGGAAAAAAAAAAAAAAAAAAAAAAAAAACAGAGCAGTATTTTCAGGTCTCTTAAAATTTTGACCCGGAATCTTTGAATTTATTCTCAGGTCAGTGCATTATTGTGTGACTGTCATTTGAACAACAATAACATCTCCAAGGTAACTTCAGGCCACATCATCTGTCATTCAGTATTTCACAGAGAAGAATGGAGCTCTGATACAGTGACAAGCGGCTCGGGTGAATGCGTGCACCCAGGTGTCTGAACGCCGAGTCCGTGTGGCGCTGGATGAACAGTGCTCAGCTGTTTCTTCCTAGTGAGGCTCTAGGCCCACAAACCCACTCTGATTTCAATGCCACCACATGTGCTTTCACTCAAAGCAAAATACTACAAACTGTGATTATTCATCACCACTGTCAGCAGCGGAATCCCAGCTGCCTTTCCACGCCAAGCTACCTGGCAGACGTGGACTTTGCCCCGGGACCCGTGTCGAGGAGCCACAGACCTCGCTGCCCCCTCCACCACTGCTGCCATGCCAGAAAAACCCCAATAGCTAGGTTTGACAAAAGTGCACATCTGGCAAGGCTGAGCTGCCAAAGAAATACATGCATTTCCCCAGTCTGGTGAGGGTGTTCAAGTTTATTCAATATGTGACAATGTAACCACTTGTGTTGAAATGACTGGTTTGTACTCTGACTCATTCCCTGACACAAGTAGAAAGAATTTATGCATCTCCTTCCCTAAGGAGGCAAAAAAGAGAACTGAAGAGCGATGTGAAAATAGATTCTCAATTCCCTGGGGACTGTGTGGGCTGGTAATGTTATGGAAAGTTCCAGCACTGTGGGGTAGGTGCTGCAGACGATAAGTACTGTGGACTGATACTCATGACTTGTAATCACACTTTTGAGACAGTGTGGGAAAGATCAGGACATTTTTCAGGGAACACTAAAGTTCAAAGAGCTCTTGCCAGGTTGGAGAGGTATGAATTAGACTCTCTTTATGAATAGCAGAGGGATAACCTTTTAAAATTGTTGACCTAGAACCCTTTGCCTTATTTCCAGCTCTGTGATTATTAGAAATGTGACTGTCCCTTGGAGAGACAGAGCTATAATAGCTGGTAATGCAGAGAACCAGTAACAGTAGAGCCTCCTATCAGAGAAAGAGCTCACTGCCCTCACAGACATTTCTTGCTAAGGCAGTTGGTCTGGTTGATGCTGATTAGCAAGCAGTAGAGACTGGGTTGGGAGGAGCCAGCCCTGGGCACCAGAAAGATTCACACCAGTGCTAAAGAAACTCAAGCACAACAGTTATGAATAATGCCTTACAGACTCAGGGTTCAGACACAATGAAAGTGTTGCTTATGCATCTTTGACAGTGTCACCAAAATGCAAGAGGAATGATCTGGATTTGTCAGCAGGAGCTTACTACTTAATGCCATGCAAGATGGCACATGGAGGACTGATGACATTGGAGCTGATAGAGAAGGAATGTGGAAAAAAACAGGAATTTATTTATTTATTTATTGTACTGGGGATTGAATTCAGGACCCTGCACTTGCCAGACAAGCATTTATTCTACTGAACTATCTCCCTGGCCAACAAGAGTTTATTTAGATCAGGATATGCACCCTTGGGGACAGTTCTAGATCCCTCCAACCCCAGGGCCCGCGAATGTGTGGGACAGCTTCCAGCTTCCCTGGGCCCGAGGGACCTCTCCAGACCAAAACCCAGGCACGCTGCATGAAACCCTTTACCGTGCCCTCGGGACCCCTCCACCCATCTGGAGTCCCTGCCCCCAAGTCCTCACAGTGAGTAAGAACTTCTGCATTGCTCATGGGACCCCAAGATCCAGCCAAAGCCCAGGCCTGCCTAGTGTGTGGGAGAGATTCTGCGCTCCCCTGTGCCCCCTGGGTCAGAGGCACAACAGAGGGGCACTGAAGGTTCACTGTTGTGCCAGAGGGGCACAACAGGTTCACATACAAGGGTTGCAGTAGAAAGAGGCTGAACACAACAGCCAGACTCAAGACAGGCATAATTGGATAAACTCAACCTTAATAGAGCTGCACCCAAATTTCAGTAGGTGCTAAGGTTATAACTGCACCAAAGCTCTACACCAAAGGTCAGAGGTCAGTGCTATATGAAATGATAAAGACAAGGAGCAAAATGCAATCTCAGGCCTTGAGCCCCCTCAAAACAAGTGCAGAGGACACTTGCTCAGCTGAAATGTATGAATTCATAGCATCCGAAGTAAAGAATCAAATACAGAAACATATGGAGGAAACTCAATCTGAAAAAAACCTGCAGTATAAGAATTAATAAATGCTTCTAAAGAAGAGATTGATTAAAAAAAATAGAGGAGATTAGAAAAATGATTGACTCCTTCAATGAGGAATACAGAAAGGAAACAGATCACATGAAGCAGAGTCAAAGGAATATAGAGGAACTTAGAATCTCAATTACAAGTCTGCAAAACCATTTGACTGAAAGTAAAGACAGAGTTTCAGATCTTGAAGACCCTGGTGCAGCTACTGAAAAGGTAAGAAAGATCTCTTAAAAACAACTAGGATGCAGGAAAAAATAATTCATCACCTGCAACATGATGCAGAGATGAACAATGTGAGAATAATAGGCATCAGTGAGAAGGATAGAGTCAATAACAAATGATATCAAAAGAATATGGCCAGAAGTAATAGCAGGAAACTTCCCAAATATGAGGGAACAATCTGACATTTAGGTAACTGAAGCATACAGAACACCAAGTAACTTCAACCAATTAAAAATATACCGAGACACATAATAGTCAAGATCCCAGAAATCCAGCACAAGAATAATACACTGAGAGCCACTAAAGAAAAGAAGCAGATCATGTTCAAGGGAAAACCCAACCGAATTATGACTGACTTCTCTTTACAAACTGTGAATGCAAGAAGAGCATGGAATAGAGTATTTCAAGTCCTCTACGAAAACAAATTCCAGCCCAGGCTACTATACCCTGCAAAACTCTCCTTCAAGTTTGATGGAGAAGTGAAATACTTCCATGACAAAGAACAACTAAAGAATTTCATAATGACAAAGCCAACCATACATAGACTACTGAAAGATGTTCTAGAGAGGGATCAAAATGATCAGAACTCCAACAAAGAAAACAGAAGGAACCCACAAAATAGGGCAAACAATTAAACACAAGAGAAAAAGGAGTCAACAACAGCAGGTAAATAACTGTAAGTCAGCACATCTCAATTACAACTATCAATATAAATGGACTCAATTCACCAATTAAGAGAAATAGACTGGCACAATGGATTAGGAAACAAAACCCAACAATATGTTGTATACAAGAAACATACTTAACTCACAAAAAATTCATATCAAAAGGAAAACCTAACAGAATCATGTAAAAACAATACTTCATGCCCCAGCACCTCAGAAAAAAAGCAAGGGTACCAATCTGGTTCTCAGACACTCTCAGCTTCTAACCAAGAAGGATCAAATGAAATAAAGAACACTATACACTGGTTAAAGGAAAAATTCAAGAGGAAGAGTTAACACTCATAAATACGTATGCATCAAACATGGGAGCACCCAAATACATAAGACAAACTTTAATGGACATGAACAATCTAATATCCAATACTATAATCTTTTAACAAGAGTACTTAACATCCTCTTATCTCAAAAAGGTTAATCTGACAAAAAATTTAGCAAAGTAGCAGCAGAACTGAACCAGAGCCTGGAATAAATGAGCTTGGTGGACATATACAAAGTACTCCACCCAACCACAGCTGACTACACATTTTTTCCAGCTGCACATGGGCCATTTTCTAAAATAGACCACATACTAGTCATGCTTAAGAATATGCAAGAAAACAGAAATTATCCCATGTATATTATCTGACCACAGTGCAATGAAACTGGAAATAAACAAAAGAAACCAGAAAAAAACCCTAAATACATGGAAATTACACAACACTCTACTCAGCAATCAATGGGTTACAGATGAAATTCAACAATATCTACAATTCAATGAAAATTAAACCACAACTTATCGGAATTTATTGGATGTGATGAAAGCATTCTCTGAGGGAAATTCATAGCTATGAACTCACACATTAGGAAAACTTAACAGGAACAAATAAACACACTAATGTTGCACCTGAACATCTAGAAAAGGAAGAGCAAACCAAACCCAGAGCCCAAAGACAGGAAGAAGTCATAAAGATTAGAGCAGAAATTAATTCAATTGAGACAAGCAAAACAATTCAAAGAATCAATGGATCAAAACCTAGTTTTTGAAAGGCTAAATAAAATTGATAAGCAACTGCCTAACCTCATCAAAAAAAGGAAAGAAAAAAATTCAAATATAAGCAATAAGGAATGAAAAGGGTTTAATCACCACAGACCCAGTAGAAATTCAGAAGATTATCAATAGCTACTTTGAGAATCTTTATGCTTACAGAATAGAAGACACAGACGAAATGGACAGATTCCTAGAAAAGTACAAATCACCAAAACTGAATCAAGAAGATAGAACAACTCTCAATAAACCAATAACAACCAATGAAATACGAATGTAATAAAAAGCTTGCCGACAAAGAAAAGTCCAGGTCCTGATGGATTCACAGCTGAGTTCTACAAGAAATTTACAGAAGATAAAATCGCTACACTACTTGAACTCTTCAATGAAATTGAAAAGGAAACAGTTGTCACAAAATCATTCCTGGAGGCTAGTATTATATTGATACCAAAACCAGGGAAAGACACAACTACAAAAGAGAACTACAGGTCAATCTCCCTCATGAACATAGATGCAAAAATCCTCAATAAAATCTGAACAAATAGAATACAGCAAATCATCAAGAAGATCATATACCATGGCCAGGTAGGATTCATCCCAAGGATGCAAGAATGGTTCAATATTTGAAAGTCTATAAATGTAATATACTATATCAATACAGCCAAATCTAAAAACCACATGATCATCTCAAATGATGCAGAAAAGGCTTTTAAAAAATCCAACATTCCTTCATGTTCAAAGTCCTACAAAAAATTGGAATAGAAAGTCTCTACTTCAATCTGATAAAAGCCATCTATGACAACCTAACACAGGCTAGGGAGATGGCTCAGTGGAATAAGCACTTCCTTGGTAGTGCAAGGGCCTGTGTTCAATCCCCAGTTCTGCCAAAGGAAAAAAAAAAAAAAAAAAAAAAAGACAACCCAATGGCTAACATAACTTTAAAGTGGAAAAAACTGAAATCTTTTACTGTCAGATCTTGTACAAGACAAGGTTGTCCTCCATCATCCCTCCTATTCAATATAGTTCTGGAATCATTAGCTAGAGCCATTAGACAAGAGGAAGAAATAAAAGGAATAATAGTTAAAGAAGAAGTTAAATTATCATTGCTTGCAGATGACATGATACTTTACTTGGAAGACCCAAAAAACTCCACCAAGAAGCTACTAGAATTGAGACACAAATTCAGTAGCATAGCAGGATACAAGGTCAATACCCAAAAGTCAATAGCATTCCTCTACACAGATAACAAATACACTGAGAGGGAAATTAGAGAAAAAATACCTTTTATAATAGCATCCTGGAAAATGAAATACTTGGAATTCATCTAGCTAAAGAAGTCAAAGATTTTTTCACTGAAAATTACAGTACTCTGAAAAAAAAGAGATCGTAGAGGATTTCATAAAATGGAAAGATATCCCCTGTTCCTGGATAGGAAGAAACAACATCATGAAAATGGCCATACTATCAAAATTGTTGTACATATTCAATGCAATCCCTGTCAAACTACCACCACCATACCTCCCAGACCTAGAGAAATCATTCCTAAAATTTATTTGGAACTAGAAAATACCTAGAATAGCACAGGCAATCCTGGGCAACAAAGACAAGTCATGAGGCATTAAATTCTTGACTTAAAATTATACTACAAGGCTACTGTGATAAAATCAGCATGGTATTGGCAATGAAATAGACCTGAAGATCAATGAAATAGATTAGAAGATGCAGAGCCCTCTGTGAACAAACTCAGTCACCTGATCTTCAACAAAGGGACCAAACATGCTTACTGGAAGAAAGATAGCCTTTCAACAAATGGTGCTGGAAAAACTGGCTCTCTACATGCCAAAAACTAAAACTTGACCCAGATCTATCACCGTGCACTAAGCTAAAGTCAAAATGGATTAAAGATCAATAGGGTCAAAGGAGCCGGGGAGATGGCTCAGTGGAATAAGTGCTTCCCTGGCAAGTGCAAGGGCTTGAGTTCAATCCCTGGTTCCGCCAA
>PVKA01052321.1:0-11772 GCA_004027165.1 Ctenomys sociabilis | reverse complement strand
AGCTAATATTTTAATGAATATGCCCTAACCATTTTTTAATAAGTTTATAATAAGTTTTAGACAATTTCATTTTTGTGTATCTTGGTATGATTTTATTTAAATTTCTTGTGCAAAAGGTTCATTTTTCTTGGAAATGTGGTATTATAAATTGAACTAAATTCAGAAATTTTATATCTTTAAATATTTATTGCCTACTCCTTTCTACTTTGAGAATTCTAATTATATGGATATAAAAAAAAGAAAGAAAGGAGCAGTTAATGCTTACAATTTTTGTTTTTACTCTGATTTTTCCTCTCTTGAATTTCTTATAACTTCTTAGTTATTGTTTTTTTTTAACAAAGCTTATACATTTATATCTGGTAATCTGAAAAACTAATTTGCACATAGCAGCATGTAATACAGCAACCACTGTTGGATTCTTATTACCTTGTTTAATGGAATCTTGCATCATGCATAATACTGTTTTCTTTTGTCACTATTTTGTATTCTTTAAAAAAATAATAAAAAGTACAAAACAATAAATAAAACAGCCTTCTTTAAAGGTTAAAAAAAAAGGAAATAAAAATAAATGTTTTACACTTTTTAAAGTCCAGGCCACACCTATATAACTAAATCGGATTTTCTCCTAGGAGATTCCAATCTGCGGAGAGCTTGAGGGTGAATGCTTGTCAACATTTAAAATGCAAATGGATCACATGTGGAACCCAATGAAGAGTCAGATTCTGAGTGCAGTTTTGGGGATGGGCATGGGGTGCTACAGTTTCAATCAGCTTTAGGGTGAAGCTCACAATGTTCCTCCCCTATTCTTGAATAGTGAGAGAAGAACTGGATAGATGGCCTATATTTCAAACTTTGGTCCCTATTACATCCACCCACAGAACTTTGTAAAATGTAGAAGTCCAGACTTCGTCCTACTTCAAGGAACTTGGGCCCTTGGGTCGTTCTGGTAGCTTCCCAGGTTATTCTAACGTACATCAAGCTATAAGCACCACTGGTGTAGGAATTTTGACCTCAGCTAACTAATCTTGTGGCCCTATCTGTTGTGAGGGCTTCCCTGTACCTTTCTTTTTTTTTTTTTTTTTGTTTTTTGTCTTTTTGAACCTTCTGATGACCTAGGATTCAAATACCAGAAGAAAAAAACAAACAAACAGAAAGAAAGAAAAATAATAATGGACTTATAATGTAGTCTGATATCGCATGTACAACATGTATTACCTAATTTTAAAAAAGAAAAAAGATTCTTATGGCAGGAGTGTTCTGGAAAACAGTTCAGTCTAAATCTCTCTAGATGAGCAGAGACAATTTTATCTGATGTTTTATTTCAAAATTTCACTTTGACTCCTGTTATGTATTAATCTCTACCTCCCATAATTTTTATAGTGTGTGCTCAGCCAGAGCCTCAAAGAACATATCCCATACATATTAACCAATGAAGCTTCTTACGTAAAAGAAAAGTAATTGATTTTACTGCATAAGTTATTACATCATAGTGCAATGAAATTAGAAATCAGTGGCAATTCCCTGGCAAGTGCAAGGGCCTGAGTTCAATCCCCAGTTCTGCCAGAGAGAGAGAGAGAAAATCAGTGGCAAAGGGCACAACACAAATTAGGCAAACCTCTGAAATTAAGCAACGCATTCTTGAATAATCAATGTGTCTCCAGGGGCGGGCCAACTAGCTCAGCAGATTAAAGTGCCTGCAAGCAGGCGCAGGGCCTGGGGATTCAATCCCTGGGCCTGCCTTGCTGGCCCTACCTCTAATCTAATCAGCACTTGGGAGGCTGAAAACAAGAGAATCACTATGAGTCCGATCTACATAGTGAGACCCCATAGATCCTGTCCTAAATACAGAAAGAAAAAAAAAAAGGAGAAAAGAAGAAGAGAAAAGAAGTCAGTCAATAACAAATGCTGGAGAGGCTGTGAGGGAAAAGGAACCCTTCAGCTATTGGTGGGAGTGCAGACTAGTACACTCACTATGGAAATCAGTGTGGAGATTCCTCAAAAAAGAGTAGCATTGTAGATCCCATTCAACCTCTTACCCTCTTGGATATTTTTTCAGAAGAACTGAAAGCAACATACCACAGTGATATAAGTGCACCATGTTTATATTAGTACAATTTGTCATAACTAAATCTTAGAAGAAAAACAAATGCTCATCAGCTGAGGAATGGATAATGAAGATACCATATTTTTACACAATGGAGTATTATTCAGTTATAAAAAGAACAAAACTGGGGCTGGGGAGATGGCTCAGTGGAATAAGCACTTCCCTTCCAAGTGCAAGGGCCTGAGTTCAATTCCAGGTTCTCCCCCAAAAAAAAGACAAACAAACAAACAAAAAGGACAAAACTGAGGCTTTTATTGGTAAGTGGATATAACTAAAGACCATAATCTTAAGTGAATTAAATCAGACACGCATGTGCAAGCATCGTATCATGTCCTTAGTGTGTGAACCTAAAATGGAAAACAAATCTGAAGGGTACAATAAATACTGGGAAAAGGGGATGAACCTGTTGAAAAGGAAGGAATTGCTGGGCGTGGTGGCACATGCCTGTAATCCTAGCACTCGGGAGGCTGAGGCAGAGGATTGTTGTGAGTTTGAGACCAGCCTGAGCTACAAAGTGAGTTTAAGGCCAGCCTGAACTGCATAGTAAGACCCTGCCTCAAAAAGACAAAAAAAAAAAAAAAAAAAAAAAAAAAAAAAAAAAAAAAAAAAAAAAAAAAAAAAAAAAAAAAAAAAAAAAAAAAAAAAAAAAAAAAAGAAAGAAAAGAAAAGGAAGGAATTACTGGGTTGAGGAGAAGGACAGGAAAGGGAAGAGCAGAAAGAGATGTATCTATGTATGTAAGTAGGATGGTTTGGACAATTGTACTGTGCTTTCTGCTGGTCTATTAAAAGGAGTGTTAATACTTTATTTGTTTTGTCTCCGTTTTTGAATTCTTTGTCTTTTTTCTCTTCTTAATTTCCTATATGTTTCTTTCTTCTTGCAACTTTGTATGCATATATCTGGTAACATGAACAACTAATTTGAAGACAACACTGTGCCTTACAACAAATACTGTGAAATTCATTTTATTTTGTGCGGTGAAATTCTGTATCATTTGTAATTTTTATGTTTTAATACTATTTCGTACTCTCTTTAAAAAATAAATACAAAATTTAAAAAGCCATCCATGTCTTAGTATGACAATAATCATGCTGACAGTTTTGAAACACGCTTAAATCTCCACCTTGGTATAGAATAACCTTTTAGCCAATAATGTTCATCTAGTATATAAAGAAGTTTTTAATTTAATTTGTTGTCCTTTAATGTGATGTCATTAAGGAAGTTTGTGACATTGCTGGCTGTTTAATGTCTAAGCATCTCTAAGTGTAGTGACACTATATAACATACACATCGTATAAGGATTTTTTAGTGAATTTAGTACAGGGTCTACAGACTCCTACTACACAGATCAAACTTGTAGTGATCCTCCAGTGTTCAGCCTCCCAGGTGCTGGGATTACAGGCTTGAGCCATCACACCCAGTTTCAATTTTTCTCTCAGTGCACCCTGGAGGTGGGGCTGACCAGGGAATCAAACCCTGGTCCCTGCATCTGCCTAAGCAGAAACTTTAATCCACTGAGCTATCTAGTCAGCCCCCAAATAAGTTTTTGTTTAAAAAAATTATTATTATTTGGCTGGTGACCTCATGTTCGTTTGTCATGAACCTTCCATCATAAGTAGTTGAAGTATAAGAGAAAGGCAGATATCTGAGTCTGAAAGAAAATTTTTATCACCATAAACAATTCCTAATGTTATATTTTGGAAGACCTGTACATCTGAAAAGCATAAATATATTTAATACATCATGAGATTAGCAATAGTGAATTTTCATAGCTATATGAAAACTTTTGTTTCTTAATTGGGTTTTATACCAAGAGTATCTTTTAATAAGAAATCTTATTTTACACATAGAGGACTCAACTTTGGACAATGGCCAATGTAAATATATCACGATAATACTTTTAAGTGTTTAGTAGGGTATCTGGGGCCCCCATTAATAAACAAGAACTAGAGAAATATTTTCAGGCAGCTGCTTCCTTATTCATCAAAGGCAGCCTTTGTGTATCCTAAGACATTTCTGTTTATCCCAAATAATTTTGATAACTTTTGAGAATCCAATCATAACAATTAACATTTTTTGACCAACAAAAGACTCCTGAGTTATTGTACAAAAACAAATATACATTATATTTATAAAACCAATCTATGACACACCGGCAACCTGGATAGAGGCATGTCCTTAATTTTAATGACATTTACCTATAAGCCAACTTAAATTGCAAACAAATGTTTCAAAAATCCAAAACTGTAAAAAGAGCAAATATTACTGAGCTCAAATAAAATGTGTTTTACAGATTGGACATACAAACAAATACATATCAGACATTCATTTATAAAATCGGAATGCACTCAGATATATTCTGATCAAATTGAATTATAACTGCCTTACAGTTTTTTGTTTGTTTGTAATTATAGACTAGTCAGAATTTTTTTGTAGGTTAACTAACAGAGATTTCTTATAATAAGAAATTTGGAAGGAATAAAACGATTTTATCTTTTTTTGCATTTTTAAATTCTGTTTGTCTGTGTGCTTTTATTTTGTCTTAAGAATACTAGCAATTTCATGTCCCCTTCATTCATGTATAGCCTCCAGCTCTGTCATCTTTCTATGTTCTATCACCTACTCAGAAATCCTTTTCTTCTAATTGCATACCTCAGATCTCTCTCTGTAAGACTTAGTATAATTTGTGTTAATACTACCATTTATGTAGGCTTTTTAAAAAATTTCTAACAATATTTTCAGAATATTCCTGTCAGACTTAACACAGCAAGAATGTATATAATAAGTTATAAGTATTTAGGCCAGTTAAAAACTTCAAGTTCAGGTAGAGATATATGGCTGATCTCAATCACTACAGATCTCATTGGCTGCACTCTATTGATCATTGAAATAAACATTCTACAAGATTAAAATCTGATTGAGGCTTTTGTATAGTATGGACTATGACTAAACTTTTATAGAATTTGATTTTTATATATTGACAAGCTCTGCAATGACTTTTAATACTTTTCTAGCTTCGGCAGCCAAGTAGTGCCTTTGTGTTGGCTCCCCCTAGGGCTGCTTCCTGCCCTCTGCCTCTGCCTGAACAGCACCCCAGCACCTATTCTAAGGGCAGTTCTGTAATTCTTACTGCAATTTTTACTTATACTGTGGGTAATTTTTTACCCATTTGTGAGTGAGGCATCTGTTTTAGCTGGCTCCTGTGTTTCTTTGACTATTCCTAGACAGCTCACTGCCTGCTATAGACGCTGCCACCACTTGATGTAAGCATGGAGCGCATGTAATGGGCAAATGCCAATGTGCTCACCACAGACAGAGGCACAGAAAGGATGAGCTGTGCCTGTTCACGTGCACCAGGACAAAGGTGCAGCACATATTGTGCAGCCTTCATTCCCTGCTGAAGCTGACATGAAGTTTTACACAACAGGTATTTCAGTTCCTCCCACATCCCCTGTCTCAGCCTGGCTCCCGGCTCAGCCAAGCTGTGTCATTCCTGCTGCACATCTACAACTGGCACCTCCTGGTGCCTCAGCTCCACCCTTGAGGGTGAGGAGTCTGTGGGAAGTGATAGGAGGAGCAGAACACAACAATTTCTCCCTGTTCTCACGTATCTGGTGCTCAGTGGTTCCATTAAGAGCATGCAGGGTCTTAGATTGTTTTTACCCAAACCTTACAAGATGGCATTATTCTCTCCTATACACCTGTGGGGATGGGGGGGGACTGACTGCTTTGTGAACATTCTTGCTCTTGGGAAGTCAGCTCTTCCTACCGAGCCTCTGTGTTGAAGGCAGAAGTCTTTGCTTACTGGGAGTGTTTTTGTTTTCTGTGCTTCAAGCAGAAGCAGCTGGCTGTGAGCTTTATAATGAACTCAGAACCAAACAGGCCAGATTCTAAGTTGAGAAAATCTGAGGGGAAGTAATTTTTCCTGTCACGAGCTCTTTTAAGATGTTTTTTTCCCAACTCTTTCCTAATTTTCCGTACCTATGGACTCTGTTTAAAGAAACTATGGATTGTTAAGCCTTTTGTTGGCACATGAGCCCCTCAGCATTAGTGTGACTTTTCTTGGGTCTTGTAGACCAAACCAGTTTTGTTCCAGATGCTGATTGGTCCATGTTTTATTCCTGAACATTAAACCAGCACCTTTTCACAGATGACAGACTACTCCTTTATCCTTTGTGGAAACCTTTTACCTCTAACTTCCTCAGATGTCCACAGTGAAATTTTTTCTTGTGAAGGCCTTTTCATCTCAAACCCTTTCCACTTTGAGTGGACTTTACTTATTTAGGCTACAAGTCCTAATCCAAGGATCCAAGGATTCAGTTTCCTGGTCCAGATGTCGAGAATCAGGTCTTTGCCTACCAATCTCCTAAATGAGTGGAAGGTCAATGGTATAAATAAAAGGTACCAATAGTATGCTTCCAGGAAGCCTCTCTCTCTCTCAGTCTCTCTCTCCCTCTCTCTAGAATAAAGATTAAAAGCTCTACTGGACAGTCCGTATTTATTTCATTTTCAAAAATGAAAGGAGATACTAAAGCAAGAGCTACAATTGAGGAGGACATTGGAAGCCAGTTAAAAGTCTTAGACAGCAGTGAATTGTGCCAATTAAGAGAATTTCTTGATTTCTAAGTGCCTCAGTTACTCTTCTCTCATTGCTGAGACAAATACTTGACACCCAAAAGAAGGAAGGAAAGATTTAGTTATCTCACAGTTATTGGAGGTTTCAGTCCATACTCAGCTGGCTCCAAGGCAGAGTGGCACATGGCAGAGAACAACCTTTCATGGGAGCAGCAAAGAGCAGAGAGCAAAAAGGAGTGGCAGAATTTCCGGCAGCTAGCTAGCCTCTCTCCCTTGCTTGTGTTATAATGCAAGTTACCTGTCCCAGGGTAAGTACAGCATCCACACCCACAATAATCAATCATGAACTCCAAAAGCCACCCATGACTACATGAGGCGTTGGGGGGACAACTAGATACAATCCATAACATTATGTCCCTGGATCCCCCAAGACTCATGCATATCCCTTCACATAAAAGGAATTCTTGCTGGTAATTCCCATGGCTCCTCTCAGGCTGGCTTTGCTCCCTCTGTACAGTTTCCCTTAGATGATCTACATTCCTGGCTTAACGAAACTTCTGGGGTTTCCACTGAATAGGCTTATCAACATACTCACAGCTTTACACACTGCTCCCCTGCCCCAGGGTTATACTGCCTGACCTTCCAGACCTTCTTTTAAAATCTAGGTGGAAGCCTCCTTAACTTAAGAATTCCTGCATTCTGCTTACACCTAAAACCAATGCCACATGGATGACGCCAAGGTCTGCTGCCAGCTGAAGCAGTAGTCAGGCATTCTTCTCTCTTCCCTGTAGAAGTCAAGTGCCTAGATCACTGAGCACTCTGAACCTGACTCCTATGAGCAAATTCTCCATGCTGTTACCATTCTGGAATCTGGGGTTATGCAGCTTTTTCCCCAAGGAAAAGTCCCTTTGCAATTCTGAGGCTGCCAAAGGTGGGGTACTGCTGCCTCCTGTGATGCCCTCAGGCTATCCTTTTCATTCTCTGGTCCTTTCCTAGCAATGGAGGTCCTCTAAGCTATATTGTTGCATTTCATAGCTTTATTGGAATTTCCTTTCTGGCCAAACTCACAACATTTTAAATTATCCTGTTCCTCTCTTTGCTCTTGATTCTCAACATAAATCTAGCTAAAAGCCTCCAACAATAGCCATGCCACTCCCTCAATATTTGGCTGTTTTGACATACCTTTTGAGAGATTAATCATTCCACCATGCTTAACCTCAGTCCCAGGCAAAGTCTCTGGACATGAGCAAAATAAAGACAAACGTTCTGCTAAGCAGAAATACAAATCATGTGGGGTTCAACAACCAATGCAGTCTTTCCCAGTAAAACCTCCTGAGTCTGGTCTTTACAGGCAGGATTTCTATAAGCCTACTGACCTTATGAGCTCTAACCAGAATATCATATACAGAAAAGCTGAAGCTGTTCCAGCATTTTGCTTGTAGACAACATCTCTGAACCTTTCCTTTCTCTTCCCATAAGCCATTCCCAAAAGCTCATAACCCACATGGTCATGTTTAGCAATAGCAACAATCCCACTTCTTTGGTACAAAAATCTGTCTCAGTTACTCTTCTCTCATTGCTGGGACAAATACCCAAAATGAATGAAGCAAAGATTTATTTAGCTCACTGTTAGTGGAGGTTTCAGTCCATACTCAGCTGGCTCTAAGGCAGACTGGAACATGGCAGAGAACAACCTTTCATAGGAGCAGCAAAGAGCAAAGAGAAAAACAGTGGCAGAAGTTTAGGCAGCTAGCTAGCCTCTCATCCCTCCTTACACTGTAGTGCAGATTACCTATCCCAGGACAAGTGCAGCATCCACACCCCCAATAATCAACTACAAACTCCAGAAGCTGTCCATGACTACATGAGGGGGACAACTAGATATAACATTAAGGTTAGCAGCTTTATTGTTCTGAAATAGGGGTGTCAGCAACCTATGTCCTGGCTGCCTGAGCTGAGGTGCTATTTTGACTTAATAGCACTATGAACAGGAGGTTTCCAACACACCCAGAGCTCCCAGTGTTTAGCAACTTAACCATGTATAGCATGGTCTCCAACAAAGCTAGAACAATCTAAGCTCGGAGCTCATACAAGGAAGAAAACAATAAAGAGCAAAGTGAAAATCAGTAAAATGGAAACTGAAAATAATTATAAATCACCAATAAATTGAAGAAGGGGTTCTTTGAAAGACTAAACAAAATAGATAAACCCTTAGCCAATCTTACCCCAAAAAGAAAACACATTAACAAAAACAATTAGAAAAGAAAACTATGAAACCATTACAAATACTGCCGAAATCTAGAATATTATTACAGAAACCTATGTGTCAATTATTTTACAAAGCTGTATACTGATAATCTGGAAAGCTCAGAAGAAATGGAGGTTCCTATATAACATAAATTACCAAGCTTAAGCCCAGAAGACTTTAAAATATTGAATAATCCAACTAATGAAGAAAGAAAAAAAACTAAGCCCATGGCCCTGATGGATCCACTGATGAATTCTCTAAAAGTTTCAAGAAAGAACGAATGCCAATACTCTTCAAACTCTTTCATGAAATTGAAAGGGGAAAAAAAAAAACCTCCCAAAATCAATCATGGAAACTAGCATTACCTTGATCTCCAAATCAGAGAAAGACCCAAACTAAGAAAAAAAAAGGAGACAGAGAGAGAGAGAGAGAGAGAGAGAGAGAGAGAGAGAGAGAGAGAGAACTACAGGACAATCTCTCTAATAAATAATGAGGCAAAAATCCTCAACAAAATATGGACAAATAGAATTAAACAAATGACCAAAAAGATCATACACCATGACCAAGAAGGCTTCACCCTAGGGATGAAAGGATGGTTCAAAGTGTGTAAATCAATAAATGCAACTGATTACATAAACAAAAGCAAGGACAAAAATCACATGGTCATCTCATTAGACACAGGAAAAAGCCTTTAACAAAATCTAGTGTCCATTCATGAAGAAAATATGTATAGAAAGACATGATCTCAATCTGATAAAAGTTACCTATCACAAACCTATTGCCAATATCGTATTAAATGAGAAAAAAGCTAAAACTGTCTTTCTAAAATCAGAAACAAGACAAAGATGTTTAATATCATTCTTTTTCAATGCAGATCTCAAAATGTTAACAAGAGCAATCAGGCAAGAGAAAGAAATAAAAGGATATATAGTCAAAGTATTATTATTCACAGATGACATGATCTTCTACTTATACCAAAAACCATCCACTGTAAGACACTTACTGTTAATAACCAAATTCAGCAATATAGCAGAATACAAAATCAACACACAAAAATCCTACAGGTAGTGTTCCTAATAAGAAATCATTGAGGAAAAAAAATTAAGGAAACACTACCATTCTCAATGGTATTGAGAAAAAAGAGATGCTTAGAAATTAACCAAGTAATACAGAGGAAACTCAACTTGGAAGAAACACTGCAGAAAAAGAATTAACAACTACCTCTAAAGAAGACATGGATAAAAAAATTGAGGAGATCAGAAATATGATGGATTGTCTTAAATGAGCAATACAGAAAAGAAATAGAACACATGAAAGAGTCAAAGAGATATAGAAGAACTAAAAATAGCAATCATGAGTCTTCAAAACTGTTTGAGTGAAAGTGAAGACAGAGTTTGAGATCTTGAAGATGCCAGTGCAGCTAGTGAAAAGGTGAGAATGGATCTCTTAAAAACAACGACGATGCAGGAAAAAATAATCCATCACCCCCAAGATGACGCTAGGATGAACAATATGAGAATAATTGGTATTAACGAGATTGAAGGAGTCAATACAAATGACATAAGAAGAATTTGGGGAGAAGTAATTGCAGAAAACTTCCCAAATATGAGGAAACAATCCAACACTCAGGTCACCGAAACACACAGAACACCAAATAACTTCAATCCAAGTAAAAACACACCGAGACATATAATAGTCAAGATCCTAGAAATGCAACACAAAAATAATATACTGAAAGCTGCTAGACAGAAGAAGCAGATCACATTCAAAGGAAAACTGATCAGAATTACAGCCAATTTCTCTTTTGTTGTTTTGTTTGTTTGGCAGAACCAGGGATTGAACTCAGGCCCTTGTGCTTGCCAGGGAAGCACTTATTCCACTGAGCCATCTCCCTGGCTCCTCAGCTGACTTCTCTGCACAAACCACGAAGGTAAGGAGAGCATGAAGCAGAGTTCTTCAAGTTCTGCATGAAAACAAATTCCAGCCCAGACTATTACACCCTGCAAAACTCTCTTTCTTGCTCGATGGAGAAATGAAACACTTCCACGACAAAGAACAACTAAAGAATTTCATGATGACAAAGCCATCCCCTCACAGGCTGCTGAAAGATGTTCTAGAGAGAGACCACAATGACCAGAATTCTATGAGTGAGAACAGAAGGAACCCATTAAACAGGACAGACAATTAAACACAGGATACAAAGGAATAAACAACAGCAGGTAAATATCATGACAAACATAAGTCAACACATTTCAATTATAACCATCAATGTAACCGGACTCAATTCACCAATTAAGAGAAATAGACTGGCACAGTGCATTAGGAAACAAAATCCAACAATATGCTGTATACAAGAAACACACCTAACTGAAAAGGACATTCATAGACTCAAAGTCAAAGGATAGAAAAAAATACTACATGCTCCAGCATCTCAGAAAAAAGCAGGAGTTGCAATTCTGTTCTCAGACAGTCTCAACTTCAAAGCAAGAAGGATCAAATGAGATAAAGAAGGCCACTATATATTGGTCAGGGGAAAAATTCAAGAGCAAGAGGTAACACTCATAAATATCTTTGCACCAAAAACAGGAGCACCCAACTACGTAAGACAAATTTTAATGGACATGAAAAATCTAATATCTAAGACCACAATCTTTTTTTTTTTTTATCTTTTTTTTCCATTTATTTTTATTTTATTAAAATACAAATGTCAATCAGACAGTTTCAAGACACCTTAACCATACAGAGTCGATGAATTAATACATTGCAAACTGTTTTCATAACGTTTTGGTACTGTACAAGGTGCATACATGAAATTATATTTACAGGTTTTTTTATAGCTGAATTATA
>PVKA01052320.1:0-11773 GCA_004027165.1 Ctenomys sociabilis | reverse complement strand
CCGGGGATTGAACTCCGGCCCTTGCACTTGCCAGGGAAGCACTTATTCCACTGAGCCATCTCCCCAGCCCAAAAACCTGCATTTTTTAAGCAGTGCTGTTACTGAAGCACAAAGAGGGCCAAAACTTCTTTTAAGCATAGGTAAGTGGCAGAGGCAGCATTTGAACTGTTTTCTTACTCTGGAATGAAGTTTGTCTTCACCATTTCTGTTGCATTTATTGTCTGAAAATTGATACTAGTAGCTTTCTATGTGGTGGTTGTCCATATACTTGTAGATTCTTAGTATAACTGGCTATTCTTAGACACTTAATGCTCTCTATCATGTCAGTGGACCTCCTGAGTACTGACTGCTAGTTACCCAGATTTCTACTTTTCACTGTATTTCATAGTTTGGGATGGCTGTAAATTCTACTTTGCATACAGATCAGCAGTACAAATTAAAAGGGTTTACTTACTACACAGTGTTAAGTATTTAAGGAATTGGAAATAGAAAACCCAGAGCCTTTTTTTCATTTAGACCTGTGGTTTTGATAGAGAGCTTTTGTCATCAGGATGAGTATTATTGACTTTTAAGGGTGATTAATTTTTTTAAAAAGACAACAAGTGTGTGACTACAGTGCCCTTAATACTTTGTATTGTTAGATCTGTGGAAAGATGGCTGCCAAAAGTCTTAGACTTAAAAAATTAGTGATCTTTTTAGGGATATCTTGAAGTTGTGGGTAATCTAAAAGTTATGACATATGAAGCTTAAAGACTCATGGTATGCTACTGAGGGACATGTTAGTGGGTGGTGTATTTAGAACTAAGGTTCTTTTTTTGAGGCAGGGTTTTGCCATGTAACCCAGGCTGGCCTCAAACTCTTAGCAATCCTTCTGCCTCCCAAGTGCTGAAATTGCAGCTCTTTGCCACCACCCTGGTTTTTGTTCTTTATACACATGGATCAAGGCATTTTAGCAGCTCAGTGTGGTACTGTATACAAATGTGATTTTATTCATAACTAAAAGCCTATATGTTATGTATGATTTTTAAAGTCACTGTAGATTGGTGAAATATTTTATAACTAATAGGAGTGGGAGGCAGTCCACAGTTTCACAAATCCACACTACTAGTCCTTGACTTTGGGTTGTGCGGATAAGTACAGCAGTTTGCCAGCCAGATAGCTCAACAGATTAAAATGCCTGTTTAGGCACTCAGACCAGGGTTCAAATCCCCTGCTGCCCAGCCAGCCCTTCCCCCAGGACGCCCTGAGACAGGGATTAAGATTGGACATCGTGGTGCACACCTGTAATCCCAGCACTTGGGAGGCTGAAAACAGGAGGAGCTCTCTTGAGTTGAATCTGTAGTGAGACCCTGTAGATTCTGTACTTAAATATATTTAAAATAGTACAGCAAGAATTGAACAGATGTTTAATAAGATTAGCAGGATATTAAGCAAGCTGTAATGATTTTTCTCATAGTTAGAAAATATCTTTGACAGGGTCTCACTATGTAATGTAGTCCAGGCTGGCCTTGAGCTCACTTTGTAACACAGGCTGGTCTCAAACTATAATAATCCTGCCACTTCAGCTTCCCCAGTGCCGGAATTATAGGTGTGTGCCACCATGCCTGGTCCCCACTTCTGATATTAAAGTTGCAATTTGACAATTCTTTTGAGCCAGGTCTGGTGGAAACACCTTTAATCTGGGCACGCTGGGCAGGCCAGAAGGGTTGCAGCTAGGCTGCCTTGTCTGAACATCCCGTGCTGCAAAGGATGAAGCAGACCAATCAGTGCTCTTGGATCTCAAATAGAGCTCAGAAGGATGCTTTCATCCCCTCTCCCACATTTCTTCAGTAATGAAGATAAGCACAAACTTAATGAATTGTTCAAATGGCCATCATCACTAGTATACGGGACTGGTTTTGCATCATGAACTAAGAATATTTTTATAGTTATTAGAATGGCTGTACAGAGAAAATACACAAGTGCTATGTGTAACCGTTGAGCTGTGTTTGATTTCATGAAATTTTTTTTTTTCCAAAACTCTGATTACATGTGAAGCACTCAGTCCACTGAGCCATATCCCCAGCCCCTAATGTGATGCTTTTTTTTTATGTATTACAGGGCCTCACTGCACAGATTAGACTCCTTGTGATGTGATCCTGTGTTTTTCAGCAGACACTGGGATTGCAGGCATACACCACCATCACACCCAATCTCAGTGCCCCATTAGGTGTGGTTGTGCGGGGCAAGGCCTGCACCCACACACCTGGGGTCCAAGGTGCTTTAGTCTACTGAGCTATCTGACTGGCTCTACATGTGATATAATCTTGAGTGCTATTTTTTGTTCTCCTAAAGTTGGAGAAAATAACTACAGATATCCTCCGGCTGGAATATTGGGGTTTTTTGAACTAGTCCTTGAAATCTAAAGGTGTAGTAAAGAGCAGGTACCAGGAAGTTAAAAGTCAACTACTATGAGCAAATGACTATTGCATTTTAATCTCTATAATTTGTACAATGGGGGAGGGAAAATGATGCCTGCCTCAGGATTATGAGGCTTCTTTCGTAGTACTAGGGATTGAACCTCAGGGTCTTAACCATGCTAGGCAAGCACAGAGCTACTTCTCCAGTCCAGGATTGGGATACTTCGAAGAACTCAGGAACTTTAAGCCATCATAATACAAGCTTTTCTGTTTTTTGTTTTTGTTTTTTGTTTTGTGTTTTGTGTTTTTTTTGTCTTTTTGAGACAGGGTCTCACTATGCAGTTCAGGCTGGCCTTAAGCTCACTTTGTAGCTCAGGCTAGTCACAAACACAATAATTCTCCTGCCTCAGCCTCCCAAGTGCTGAGATTGCAGGCTTGAGCCACCACGCCCGGCCAAGCTTTTCTGTATGTGGTGTTTTTCCTCATTCTACAGGTCAGAAAACCCAAGGAAGAGATAGTTTAATAAAGGAGTCAGATTTCAAACAGTTACTCTGATGCTAATAGGACTTTTTTTTTGTTTGTTTTTTTTTTTTTTTTTTTGTTTTTTGTTTTTTGCCAGAAACAAGGATCAAACTCTGGCCCTTGCGCTTGCCAGGGAAGCACTTATTCCGCTGAGACATCTCCCCGGCCCCTGCTGATAGGTTTTTGTTTTGTCTTTGAGACAGATCTTGCTGTGTTGTAGTTCATGCTGGCCTTGAACTCCCATAGCACAGGCTGATCTCTTACTTCAGAGATCCTTCTGCCTCAGCCTGTGCTGCTGGGATTGATTCCAGATGTGCTCTCCATGCCTGGCCATAGTTGTTAATAGAATCAATACTAAAAATCTACTTTCCTGGATACAGGTGAGATAGGTCAAACTCAGAGGAGTAAAGTGCAAATGCAGGGCCAGGGAGATGGCTTGGTGAAATAAGAGCTTCCCGTACAAGTGTAAGGGCCTGAGTTCAATCCTTGGTTCCGCCAAAAAAAAAAGAAAAATAGTTTACCAATTTTTTTTTTTTTTTTAATTGCAATCGCACATCCGGGGACTGCAGTTTGATCAGCTGCACCTCTTGGTGAGCTAGCTGTGCCTCTAGGGCAAGCTGAGCCACCCAGCTCGAGTTGGGCATAGTTGTACACACCTGTAACCCATCCCTGGGGAGGCTTAATGTAGGATCACCCCATACCAGCTATGTCATGAGACCCTGCAACAACCAAATACATTAAGAAAAAAAATCAGTTTTCCTGTTGGCAGTTAAACCTGAGTAGTCATTTAGTAAGTTATGTCTAGACTTCTGTTTTTTTCTTGAGATAGGGTCACACTATGCAGTCCAGGGTAGCTTTGAACCCTTGGCAATCCTTCTGGTTCTGCTAGGACTGCCCAGCAAAGTTCTTTTGTTTTGTTGTGCTAAGGATTGAACCCAAGGGTTTGTATATAGTAAGTGAATTGCACAAGCTGGCTTCAGACGATAAGTTTCTACTTCACACTTGGCTAAGTCATGATATTTTCTTACTGAAACTTTTCTCATACATTAAATTTCTTAGTGAAGGGCTGGAGAGATAGCTCGGTAGAATAAAGCATGTGCCCCTGGCAAGTACAACGTCCTGAGTTCAATCCCCAGTACCACCAATCACCAAAATAAAATTCTTACTAAAATTTAGGTACATATTGCTCATATTAAGCTGCTTTAGTGTCAATAAAATAGTAGGTGCTGTTTCCATGGCATAGCACTATTAGTGTATTTGTTGGTTTCCATATTTCTTTTTTTGTCTTTTTGAGACAGGGTCTTACTATGCAGTTCAGGCTGGCCTTAAGCTCACTTTGTGGCTCAGGCTTGTCTCAAACTCAAAACAATCCTGCCTCAGCCTCCCGAGTGCTGGGATTATAGGCATGTGCCACCACGCCCAGCCTCCATATTTCTTTATTTGTATTTTAACTTGGAGAGTGAAAAATAGAAGCAAAAAGGGGGAGAACAAATGACATACAGTGATACATATGTTACAGATTTTCAAATACTTCCATTATTATACTTTACTGCTGGATGGTTAAGGCTGAGTTAAAGCAAGACCTATATAACAAAAAAAGGTAACTTTGTATCAGATAAGGTCAGTCAGGCACCCTCGGTTTATCCTGTAACTCTGTACTGCACTTTGTAGATCTCTTGTCAATGTCAGCCTTGTGGATGAGTCATGGCCATTGCTTGACCAGTTTGCTCTCTGTGGAAGCCTGAGAGAAAGTTTCCTCTTCATGTGACTCCTTAGGCACACTACATACATAGATCGCATTCCTCTGTGTCCCCATAATCTCCTTGACCAGAAAATTTGGGGCACTACTATACTGAGTTACATGATGTTACATACAGTACAGGTTCTATGTCCTGAGTATTCACTGACCTTGAAAGGCTAGGGCCAAAATGTTGGCTGACATTGCAGCCTTTCTTTTTTTTCTCCTATTTTTGATTTGCAAACTTAGGTTGTTAACCCTCCAGAAGAGAAGTTTATTATTATCCTGCAACATAATGCAGTTCGGTTTACCTACACTATTAGTCTAAATATCAGGCATCGTAGGCATAACATAGAACATGTATTTTCCATCAAATATTGAGATACTACACTCTTAAGTCTCTAAGAATATGAAGGGAAAAAATAGGAATGAACACTTATATTACATAGATATTTAGAAAATATCCATATACAGCATAGTAGCATTGTAGCAGGACTGTCTTGTGACTTTTTTTTGTTTTATTTTTCATTTACTACCCTTTAAAAAAGGGCAGTATAGTAATAGTTGGTATGTCGTGACAAGAGGTACATATTTAGAAGACCAGAATGGCAAGTGTTTGGACTGTGACCCTTCTATATTACACTTCATTAAATTCAATGTAGTTGCTTGGTTCACAGGTATCAGCATATATAGTTAGTCAGGGAGAGAATCCTACCACTTAACTACTAGTTTCAAAAATCTGATGTTTCTCAGGATCACTGTGTTACCCATCTAGTGTGTATAAGTGAATGGTCTTGCCTCTGTCATGTTTCTCAGAGTGTCTCCATATTTCTTTGTACCTCCAAAATCTCACTTTATTTTTGAGGTCACATTATCTTTTATCTACTGTGGCCAGCATTGTACTATTTTACAAGATACCCTTTTGGGTAGTAGTAAATTTTCTAGTATTTGTGTTATAGCCCTGAAATTCATAGTGACTGTACTTGTCATCAGTAATGAACAGTCCTGTGTGGATGTTGACTTTTTTTATTTAAAGCATATTAAGAGTACCAAGACTTCATTTACATGAAATCCAGGAGGGTGCTGGAGTCTTCATGTGCTTCACTGCTCAGCCCCCCTTGATGCTGGGCGTACTCAACATTTTCACATGCCTTTCCATCTATGCTAGTTCTTTGTAATATCTCCCCTTGGAGTCCTGCAATGGAGATCAGTCTTGCTAGATGTCAGTTCTGATTAGTTCTGATAATGGTTCTGTGGGAAATGTTGGCTTTTTTAATTACTGGCAGTGTCCTGTTTGTTGTTTATTATATATTTAGTGCAAGAATTAGACTGATCCTCCTATTTTTTTATCCTCTTGATTTGAATTTGGGATTGAACTCAGGCCCTTGCACTTGCCAGGCAAGTGCTTATTCCACTGAGCCATCTCCCTGGCTCAGTTTCAATCACTGAGCGCACCACAGAGGCATGGCACACTGATCCTAGTCCCCGAGTGTGCCTCAGCAGGTGCTCCAATCCACCTGCTGGATGGGTTATTTGGCTGGCCCTGAAGTATCTATTAAAGACAGTCTCTTGCATAGCCAAGCCTACTCCTCCCTTTGCCTCAGATAAAGCCGGGCGTGGTGGCGCATGCTTGTAATCCCAGCGGAGGCTGAGGCAGGAGGATTGTTGTGAGTTCGAGACCAGCCTGAGCTACAAAGTGAGCTTAAAAGCCAGCCTGAACTGCATAGCGAGACCCTGTCTCAAAAAAGACCAAAAAAAAAAAAAAAAAAAAAAAGACACCTCAGATAACTAGCCCATATGAAGGCTACTCAGTCCAGGGCTTCCTTAATCCTGTCTCTCATAACTGGCTTGACTGTTGGACCCGTCTTATATTTCAGTCCTTAATACGTGTCATTAGAGGGGGCAAGGGAGATGTCTCAGAATAAGCACTTCTCTGACAAGCGCAAGGGCCTGAGGTCAATCCCCGGTCCTGCCAAAAAAAAAAAAAAAAAAAAGTCATTAGAGTATCTGGTCATATTCTTAGAATTACAAGTTTTCTGGCTCCTGCCTCTAGTTTGCTTTGCCCTCTGTTTATCCCCCTCACACATCCTATCTTTTTTGATGGAACAGAGGATTGAACTCAGATCCTCAGACCCTTGTGCTTGCCTGGAAGCACTTATTTCACTGAGCCATCTCCCTGGCGCATCGATCTTTTTGTGAAACCAGGAATTGAACTCAGGCCCTTCTACTTGCCAGGGAAGTTCTTATTCCACTGAGCCATCTCCCCAGCCTCACACATCTGATCTTAATTCAGAGATTTGTTTGCTTGTTTTTTTGAGATGGTGTGTTAACTATGTAGTTAGTGCAGGCTGGCCTTGAATTCAGTATGCATCCCAAGTTGGCAGCCTGCCTAAGCCTCCTAAGTGCTGGGATTCTAAGCACTGGGTGCTTTCCAGCTGTAAATTCAGTTTTTATTTAATTTTCTGGGTTTACCAGTATTAGCCTTTTCTGAGACATTTTCACTTCATTTTATTTTATTTATTTTTGCAGAACTGGAGATTGAACTTGGGTCCTTGTGCTTGTCAGGGAAATGCTTATTCCACTGAGCCATCTCCTCAGCCCAAGACATTTTCATTTTAAAATCTTAAATATCAGTGGTCAGGGAGATGGCTCAGTGTTGAATAAGTGCTTTCCTGGTTCCGCCAAAAAAAAATAATAATAATAATATCTTAAATATCAGTGATATTTGGCAGATGTGACTGATGGTTATAAAATGATGTCTGGGGCTGGAGAGATGGCTCAGTGGAATAAGCGCTTCCCTGGCAAGCACAAAGGCCTGAGTTCAATCCCTAGTTCCACAAAAAAAATAAAATGCAAAAAAAAAAAAAAAAAAAGCCGGGCATGGTGGCGCATGCTTGTAATCCCAGCACTAGGGGAGGCTGAGACAGGAAGATTGTTATGAGTTTGAGACTAGCCTGAGCTACAAAGTGAGCTTAAGGCCAGCCTGAACTGCATAGTTGAGACCCTGTCTCAAAAAGACAAAAATAAATAAATAATAAAATAAAATAAAATAAAATGATGTCTGTTTAATATAAAGCAATACATCTTATTAAAAATTTGTGTTTCAGTACATAAGTGGCATGGATAATTCTGGTATCCATGCTTGTCCTTCATTTCCCACCACCACCAACCCTTTTTCTCTTTGTGGTTTAGGTTCATAGGGAAATTGAGCTGAAAGTTAGATCCCATATTTCACTTTATCCTTTACGCCTCTGTCAGCATACCCAGCCAGAGGGGTACATTAATTATAATTCACAAGCCAGCTTTGACTTGTCATCTGAGGTCTAGCTTGTCCTGGGGTTTTTTCTTTGTTGTGTATTTCAGATTATTTCTGTGGTCACTTTTATAGCTTCAAGGAAATTTGACAGGGACCGAGAGGTACTTCAGTTGAATAAACATTTGCCTGCCAAGTGCAGGGTCCTAAATTCAATATCCAGTACTGCCAAAAAAAATAAATAAATAAAAGTTTAGAAAATTTGAGAGTTGGAAATGGTGAAGAAAAAATAGAGGATGAAATGAGGTAGTAACTCCCACTTGCGCTGCATTTAGGAACATACTAGAGCGGCAGGATATGTTGCCCACCATCTCAAAGCCTCCTCTTACCCCTTACGGGGATTGCATACGGGATCTTACCAAGTCAAATCAGACTTGCTGGATTTGAGCTCTTGATAACCCTGCCTCTGCCTACCAGATTCCTGAGATTATAGACATGCACTGTCATGTCCAGCTGCACTTGGATTTCCTAGGCTTCTTTTGTTTATCTTTCCAGAGGTAGTGAGATTACAGCTGTTTGCCTCTGCTTAGTCTTTAAAACAACATGGCATCTTGCTTGCTTATTTTGTTCAGATTTTCCTGTTAGGAAATTTTCTGTGTATTGCTTTTCTTGTTTTTTTCTTACTTGTTCTACTTGATTTCTTTTACAGGAATGACACCAAGGAAGATGTATTTGTACACCAGGTGAGTGCTTATGTGGATACTTGCACTTGGTGGCTCGGCTTGTGAGAAGAAAAAAGTGGATGTCCTATTTCCCTTGCAAAAGGTTTCAACCACTCTTAGTTCTACTTAAAGAAAAATCCGCTTAAATGTGTGCCTTGAGATATTGTACTAGAATCTACTTTAAGTACTCATTTCAGATTTGATTGCTAATCGCTGCTACATTTTTTTTTAAATGTTGCATTTGCTCAACTCATTGAGCGAAATTTTTATACCTAATTTCCAGATGATCCAATAGCCAACTACTAAATAATGTTGCCAAATATATAAAGAAACTGGCACATTTTTCAGATGCTGTTAGGTCTGTGATTGTGTTGTGGACAAGTTGTAGCAGGGTATAGCTGAAGGAAACATGATAACTTGAAGACAATCATAGAAAACTAAGACCAAAGCAGCATAGGTCCACCTAGTGGAATTTTTGTTTTGTTTCATCTTTGGAGAAATGAGTAGCTTTGGAAAAATTGAATACTTAAGAGTTTCAGGTTAAGTGAACAAAAGCAGTGCACACAGGTTGGTGGCTTACCATTATTACATAATTGTAGATTGGCTAACATGTTTTGGGAAGGAAAACAAACCATCCTAGTAAGTGATACCTGGTGGGTTGTCTACACAAGTATTTAAGAAAATGTTCAGAAGCTGAGAAATTAAGATAGTTGCCAAAGTAAACCATTATTATTACTATTTTGGTCTTTTTTGAGACTGGATTTTGTGTGCACGTCAGGTTGGCCTTGCTCTCTGTAGCCCAAGCTGGTCACACCCTCCTGCCTCAGCCTTCCTGTGCCACCAGTCCTGGCCAGTATTTTAAAGTTAGGCACTGTTGAATTTACTCATCACAAATCCTACATGAATAAGAAAGTCACATTTTCATTTATGAACTTAGGTATTGTGCCAGGTCTCCTTTTTTTCCCCTTCACTGAAGACTATTGGGAGTATCAGATTGCATTGGAGATTTTTAAGAAGTTTAGCCAAATTTCTATAGTAATCCAGAAGTCACAACACCTAAAATCACTTTCCATACACGCATATAGGAGTTTAGATGACAACATGCTTCTTAGGGTTGAAATAGATTGGTGCTTGTAGCTTCCTGAAGTGATGAACATTGCCTTCATTGACAGTCCAGGTGATGTCAGATTAATTTCTAGTACATCCCCCAAAAAATCTGTCAAATAATGCAAGGGTCACATGTAAGTATGGAAACATTTAAATTCAAATGTAATTTGAGTACTGCACAAAAAAGGTGTATTAAAATGTTTCATAAACTTGGGTATTTTTGTAGAAAATAACAATGTTCTGCATGTTGAAGCATATGCACCAGAGAACAATAGACAGGAAGGCTGATCATCAGTCTTGCTGTCTGTTGGGCAACCTTGGGGGAGGTTAGAGATGTGACTACATACAATTTTGGGATTTTAATTATCCATACTTCTGCTATCCCCTATGACTGCAGGTAATTGAGAGTTGGCTATATATGAAAGTTATGAAAAGTATGTGACAGTTTAGATGACAGCTGAGATCAATTATATGACTTTACTCAGTTGTATTGACCCACAAGGTGTCACCAATGTTTTTTCTGTTTTTATTTTGGAAGTGGTTGTTTCTTGGGATTTTGGCTGCTTGGTGGGTCTTAGTGGTGTATCAAGCACACTGCAGTTCTGGGCAACAGAGTTTAACTGGCCCCAGACTTGTTGGTTGTCCTGCCTCCTTTGGAATGGAAATGCATGAGTGATCCTGTAATGGATACTGCCGTGATGTGGAATGTCCATGGAATTTGGAGTCCCAAGACCGAGATTTAGCCCTATCCTACCACTTAGTAGCTGCGTGACCTTGAGCAAGTCACTTTTTTTAAAGTCTGTAATTATGCAAGATTGTATTCTGGGATGGGAATAGCTAACAATCCCATGCAGTCAGATAATCTTAGGAGTGGCATAGTTAATACCTGAGAAATGCATTTCCATGGAAGGTATACAGGTTGGAAGGGATTTTCGTTGACATTTGTAATTGAGTTAGACATGGTAATACAGGGCCAAAGTTGGATTGTTAAACTTTGAAGCATGTAAAACTATAAACTCGCCTGTCATCTAAACTGGCCACTGTGGGGCTAGCTTCTATTATTCAGTGCAGTCTGGGGATAGATGGGGAGTTCCATTTTGTTTCAAGCTATATCTAATGCTTTCACAAAAAGCATTTAAATGTGTATGTATATAAATTGTCGTGTCTTGAGTGTTAAATTAGTTTTGTAAATAGTGGTAAAATGCTGGGGCCTTGTAAGATTGAGTATTTTGTTTCAGTTTGGGGATAGCATTGGTCCTTGCTTTCCTGAACCTATTGACAGTTTGGTCTTATGTAAAGCAAATTATACGTATATGTCCAAGCTTAAAATAATAATTGACTCTGGTACATTTTAAATGAAAAAACATTATTCTCCCCTGTTAATCTATTTTTGGAATGTGATATTACTAGACTGCCATAAAGAAGAATAACCCCAGGAAGTACCTTCGCAGTGTAGGAGATGGAGAGACTGTGGAGTTTGATGTTGTTGAAGGAGAAAAGGTGAGGATGCTTTTTGTGTAAAGGTTTGACTTCGGTATGGAAATACTTTGGAGATCTCATCCGATAGGATGGTGGCTCTAATGTGGATGGATGTGTTCAGGTGACTACATGAACACAGGTACATCAAGCCTAAAGTGCTGGTGCAGTTAGAGGGCAGTCTCTTCAGAACAGTGAGGAGCTGATGTTTAGTCATTTCTGTGCACCCTTACACAGACACCACCCCCTGCCCTACATTTTAAGTTTTGTCCTTTGGGTTGTTTCCCTGGCCTTGTGTGAAGTTTGTTGACAGCATTTCCTTTTCCTTTGTCACTATCAATATATAATGGCTTTTGTAGGGTGCGGAGGCAGCAAATGTTACAGGCCCTGGTGGAGTTCCAGTTCAAGGCAGTAAATACGCAGCAGACCGTAACCATTATAGACGCTATCCACGTCGTAGGGGTCCTCCACGCAATTACCAGCAGAATTACCAGAATAGTGAGAGTGGGGAAAAGAATGAGGGATCGGAGAGCGCTCCCGAAGGCCAGGCCCAACA
>PVKA01052319.1:0-11748 GCA_004027165.1 Ctenomys sociabilis | reverse complement strand
TAAGTAAGCAGCTACACTCTTAATTCACTGATAAGAGATATCTGCTAAAATAATATCTGTAAATATAATATCATGTATGCACCTTGTACAATACCAAAACGTTATGAAAACAGTTTGCAATGTATTAATTTATCGAATCTGTATTGTTAAGGTGTCTTGAAACTGTCTGAGTGACATTTGTACTTCAATAAAATGAAAAAAAAAAATAAAAATAAATAAAAAGAAAAAAAAAAAAAGAAGGAAGCAAAATTATCACTGTTCCCAGTTAGCATGCCATGCAACATGAAGAATCCAAAAATCCCACAAGGAAACTTGTAATTGCTGAATTCAGTGGTGATGCAGGATATAATGTCAACAACTGAAAATCAATAACATTTTTGTCCACAAACACAAAGACACTGAGGTAGGAATTAAGGATGCCACACCTTTCACAATAACATAGAACAAATGAAATTTTTATCAATAAGTCTAACAAAGGAAGTGAGATGTGTACAGGAAAAGTTACAGTACTCTAAAAAAGGAGAAGGCAAAGGATGTCTGGGAATGAACAGATATTCCTTGTCCGTGCTTTGGAAGTAACAACAATGTGAAAATGACATATACACATAATTGATATCCATAATCAAAGGATTCTCAATTAGAATATCATTCCTATACATAAAAGATCTAGGGAAGATATGCCTCAAATTTATATGTATCCACAAAAACCTGGAATAAAAAGCTTTTCTAGTCAACATAGGAAAGTCAGGACATATCATAAATTCTGACTTGAAATTGAATTATAAAGCTTCTTTGATAAAGCCAGCATGGTTATGACAAAGAAACAGACTTGGGTGCCAATGGAACATATTAGAAATTGCTGACTTGAGTGCAAAAACACTCAGCCACCTTATCTTGCCTAAGTGGCCAAACGTTTTCACTGAAAGAGTCTTTCATGAATAGTTTTGGAAATTCGAACTGCTTTCTCAATTGTGTTTTTTTTTTAATTTATTTTTTATTTTATTGAAGTACAAATGTCGATCAGACGGTTTCAAGACACCTTAACAAGACAGATTCGATAAATTAATACATTGCAAACTGTTTTCATAATGTGTTGGTATCGTGCAAGGTGCATACATGACATTATATTTACAGATATTATTTTACCAGATGTCTCTTATCAGTAAATTAAGAGTGTAGCTGCTTATTATCTTATTTTTATACCTGAATTATATCAAAAAATCAATAATTATTTTCCTAGTGGATGACCATAGTACTAGAAGCCGGCATAATATCCTGTCCAACCACCATTAGTGCAGATCTTGCCTCTCATAGAATTATGTAGAAGAACAGCGTTATCTATCCCAACTGTACTGTCTATACACACACATCACGATTTTTTTCTTTCTATACCCTTTCCTTTGTCTACACCTCTCAAAGGTGGGCACTCTATTGTCATTCAACTAACTTAGGTGCTTGAACTCGACAACACAATCCAACACAGTTCAGCATTTCACAATAGTGAGTTATTCAAAGAAGTTGTTGACCATACCATTTGAAGCTCAGCTTAATATTACGGCCCCACAATGTACACTTCATTTTTATACTTTTCTGCTGGATGGTTAAGACCTAGATAGATCAAGACTTTTATACCAACAAATGAACTTTATATTTCTTATGTGGTCAGTGAAGTCCTCTCAGGGTTTATCTTGTAGTCCTGTACATTATTCTGTAGATCCTTTGTGTCATTCATGTGGATGAGTCATGGCTAATGCTTGACCAGTTTGCTCTCCGTGAGAGCTTGAGAGAAAGTTTTCTCTTCATGTGACTCTCCCCAGGCACACTATAGAACTTCAGTCTCTTTCCTCTGTGGCTCCATAATCTCCTTGTTCAGAAAATTTGGAACTCACCTGAGTTTCATGATGTTGCAGTACAGGTTTTCCTATGTCCTGAGTCTTCGCTGACCTTGAAAGGCTAGGGCCAAAATGTTGGCTGGCCTTGTAGCTCTTCTATTTCTCCAACTCTGACTTGTGAACTTAGGTTAAATAGAAATCCCATTCAAGCAGGTTATCCCCCTACTGGGAATTTTCCCATAGGATCTGGAAACATTGTATCATAGAGATATATGTGTACCTATGTTTATAGCAGCGCAATGTGTGATAGCAAAATCTGGGAAACAACCAAGATGTCCATCACATGAGGAATGATTGAAAAAGATATGGTATTTCTATATAATGGAGTATTACTCAGCTATTAAGAATGATGTTTGAAGCATTTATACTGAAGTGGATGCCACTTGAACGTATACTCGTATGTGAAATAAACCAGACACACATGTGTAATTATCATATAGTCTCTCTAGTATAACAAGCAAAAAGCTGAAATACAAAAGGAAACATACAACAGCAACTAAAATCAATTGAGTCAGATAAGGCAAAGTGAATGGCATATGCTGCAGGATACTCATCAGGTTTTCTTCTGCTTTCTCAATTGTTAAGTATAAAATTAGACACATGTTTTTTACCATGCACAAAAATACAGTCAAAACGGTTCAAAGATTTAAACATTGAAGCAGATACTGCATGAACAGGAAGAGAAATTAGGTGGACGTCTTGAAGTCAAAGAATTAGGAAAACGTTGATAGACATAATCTCAAATATATGCTAAATATTTCAAGGAATATTTCCCTATAATATTCTTTGAATTTTGTTTAGCTACTGGCGATGTAACTTATAACTCTGCATTATCCAGGCCGTTACTTTTCCCACTTAACTGTCTCTGTAGCCCTAATTTGTGCCTGTCTGAAAAAAATGACCATCAAATTGAAAAGAGGTTTGGTCTCTAGCCTTCCATGCCTGCTCCATCCCTGATGTGAATTGAGACAGTGATTGAGACTGGGCATGGTGTCATGCGCTTGTATTCCCAGTGCTTGGGAGGCTGAAAACAGGATGATGACTATGAGTCCAGTGTGAGTACTGAGAGCATGTAGACCATGTACTTAATATACTTTAAAAAATATAAAAAGGTTGAATAATCAAATAACAGGCAATTAAATTTAAATTGTAAACAAAATGTAATCAACAAAGAAAAGCTTTTATCTTGATTCATTCACAGCTCTATGCTAATGAAATTTAGAGCCAATTTAGGTCTGGTGGATCTCAAATGCTTTAATGAAATTCCAAGGGAAATACTCTTGAAAACAACTAGGATGCATGAAAAAATAATTGATCACCTGAAGGATGATGTGAAAATGAACAACCTGAGACTAATAGGCATCAATAAGAAAGAAAGATTTACAACGAATAATATACAAAGAATATGGGCAGAAGTAACAGTAGAAGTGGCCAAGGAGATAGCTCAGTAGAATAAGCACTTGCTTGGCAAGCACAAGTTCAATTGCTTCTTTAAGAAAAAAAAAAAAAAAAGAAAGAAGAAGAAGTAATATCAGAAAGCTTTTCGGATATGAGGAAACAATCTGACATCAGATTACCAAAGTAAAGAGAAGTCCAAATAACTTCAATACATGTAAAAAGACATAGAGAAATTTGAGTCATGACTCCAGAAATTGAATACAAGAATAATATACTGAAAGCCACTAGAGAAAAGAAACAAATCACATTCAAGGGAAAACCCATCAAAATGATGGACGACTTCTCTTCAAAAACCATGAAGGCAAGAAGTGCATGAAGCAGAGTACTTCATGCGCTCTATGAAAATAAATTCCAATCTAGACTATTGTACCCTGCAAAATTCTGTTTCGCGTTTGATGGAGAAGTGAAATACTTCCAAGACAAAGGAGAACAAAAGAATTTCATGATGAAAAAAATCAACACTACACAGACTGTTAGAAGATGTTCTACAGAAGGAACAAAATGATCAAACTCCATGAGCAAGAATTGAGGGAATCCCCTAAATAGGGCAAACAATGAAACACAGAAGAAAAAAAGAGTAAGCTACAGAAGTTAAATAGCATGTCAATCATAAATCAACATATCTCGGTTATAACCATCAATGTAGCGGGACTCAATTCACCAGCTAAAAGAAATTTACTGGCATAGTTTATTAGCAACACACAACCCAACAATACAATGAAAACAAGAAACACATTCACCTCAAAAAGAAATGCATAGACTGAAAGTCAAAGGACGTAAAACAATACTACATGCCCCATTACATGACAAAAAAGCAGGGGTAGCAATTCTGTTTCAGACAGTCTCAACTTCAAACCAAGAATGATTAAATGATATGAAGAAGTCCAGTATATACTATTTAGGGGAAAAATTTAAGAGAAAGCAGTATAACTTGTAAATATATTTGGACCAAACACAGGAACACTGAGGTATATAAGACAAATCTTTTTTTATTTTTATTTTTTGTCAAAACTGGGGATGGATCTCAGGTGCTTGTGATGGCAGGGGAAGTGTTTATTCCACTAAGCCATCCTCCTGGCCCCAAGGACAAATCTAAATGGACATGAAAAAACTAATATCTAATACAGTAAACTTAACAGGAGAAAATAACACCCCCTTTTCCCAAAACAGTACGTCAAGCAGATAAAACAGTAGCAAAGAAGTAGCAGAGTTGCACCAGAACTTGGAACAAATGGACTTGGTGGACATATACAGAGTGTTCCACACAATGACAGCTGAATATACATTTTTTTTCTGCTGAACATGTATCATTTTCTAAAATAGACCACATACTGGTACAAAGGTCATGCATAAGTATATGAAAGAAAAGAGAAAATTATTTCATACATATTGTCTGACCACAGTGCAATGAAACTGCAAATAAATGTGAGAAGAAAGCAGAAAATCCTCATAAATACATGTAAATTAAACAACATCCTACTCGGCAACCAATGTATCACAGATGCATTAAACAAGAAATTCATCAATATCTGCAATTCAATAAAAATTCAGGAACAACTTATCAGAACTTATTGGATGAAATGATACCAGTTCTAAATAACTATGAGCTCACAGATTTGGAAAACAGAATGGGAACAAATAAACACCCTAACGCTACACCTCCAACATCTAGAAAAAGAAGAGCATACCCAACCAAGAGCCCAAAGATGGGAAGAAATCAAAAAGATTAGAGCAGAAATTAATTCAAGTGAGATGAAGAAAACAGTGCAAAGAATTAAGGAATCAAAAAGCTGTTTCTTTCAAAGATTAAATAACATTGATTAGTCCCTAGCTACCCTCATCAAAAACCGGAAAGAATTCCAATACAAGTAATAAGGAATTAAAAGGCTATAACTACCACAGACCAAGTGGAAATGAAGAATATTGTCAATACGTATTTTGAGAACCTTTACTCTCACACAATAGAAGACATAGAATAAATCAACATATTCCTGGAAAGGTACAAATTCCCAAAACTGAATGAAGAACATATAACAACACTCAATAACTTAAGAACACCAAATGAAATACAAAAGGCAATAAAAATCCTACCAATAAATTAAATTTCAGGTCCGCACATATGCACACTGAATTCTACAAGAAATTTAAGGAAGATTTAATCCCTATAGTCCTCACACTCTTCTATGAAATTAAAAAGGAAGCAATCCTCCAAAAGTCATTCCTGGAGGCTCCTGTATTGCTCATTCAAGGAATCCATCACTTTTCTAATCTTCTCTATTTTATAGCACTGTTTTTTTTCAAAGCATTTATTAATTGTTTTACTTCGGGAATTATTTGTGATCTTATTTCCTCAATATGTTTCTGCATTTGATTCATTACTTCAGACTCTATTAATTTGGAGATTTCTTTGATATTTCAAAGATTAATTCTGATATAAGTTTCTCTATACCTTTAAGTTCTTGTTATTTCCCTTCAGACATTAGTAATTCAAATATTTTATATTTCCTAGGATAATTCTGATCTGCATTCCTTTATACCTTTTACTATTGTTTATTTATTTCAGATGCTATTAATTCAGACATTTCAGCTAAGATAGTGTCCTCTGCTCTTGTTCTTGATGAGCTCCAGACCTGAGATTGCAGTTTCTCCTTTTCTTAGTCATTTTGTAAATCACTGTCCTCTGACATTTGGTGAAGATCTTTGGTGCAGCTATAACTGTAACACCTTCTAAAATTCAGGTGCAGAGCTACTAATTTGAATTTATCGAGTTGGGGCTGGTGTAGGTATGGCTACTATGATCATCTTCATGCTTCAGCACTTGGGGATGAACCTGTTGTATCCCTCTACCAAGATGTTCTATTCCTGGATTAGCTGGATGGTTTTGGCTCCTAGTCTCTCTGCAGGGACTTCATCTGCAGAGTTTCAATACCAGGCCTGGGCTAGGTCTACAGTGGTCCAGATCATGCAGAAGAACACAGAAGGTCTTCCACCCCTTCATTTGGCCTGCATTTGGGTATGTCTCTAGTGGTCCTGTGAGCTTGGTGGAAGTTCTCATTCACAAGGCGTGTTTGGGTTGAGTCAGCGTCTTGACACAAGGTGAAAGGTGTCACTCATGTGACAGGCCTAGATTTGGACCAGAGAGGACCAACGGATGCAGGGGAGTGCAAAAGCTCTCACACATACTCACTGGGCCTGGACTTGTGAGGGTCTTTTGATGGGCATTTTGCTTGCTTCCAAGATTTGGCTACAAAAACGTGTGCTGCTATAAACACACACAAGCATATATCACTATGATGTGATATTTTAAATTCTTCTGGGGAAATTCCCACTATGAGGATAGCTGGTTTGTATGAGATTTCCAGTCCTCATTTCCTGAGGCATCTCCACACTGATTTTTCTAATGGTTGCACCGGTCTCCATTCCCACCAGTAGTTTAGAAGGGTTCTTATTTCTGCAAAGATTCTCAACATTTATTGTTGGTTGATTTATTTATGATACCCATTCTTCCTGTGGTGAGATGGTATCTCAGTGCTCTTTTAACTGGCATTTCATAGATAAGTATTGATATGGAACATTTTTCATGTTTTTATTACCTTCTACTTTATTTTTCCTCTGAGAAGTATGTGCTCATCTCAGATGCTCATTTCTGGATTTGGTCTTTAAGTTATGGCACCCTAATGAGTTTTACATCTTTATAAAATCTAGAAAGAAGACCTTGTCTGACTGCTTATTCATTAAAATGTTTTCAAGTTCTGTAGGTTGCCTTTTCACTCTATGGGTAACTTATTTTGGTGTGAAAAAAAGTTCTCAATAAGAGGAGGTCCCAGTTGTTATTTCTCTCAATTGTTGGTTTTTTTTTTGTGTGTGTGTCTTTTTGGTTTTTTTTTTTTTTTTTTTTTTTTTTTTTTTTTTTTTTTTTTTTTTTTTTTTTTTTTTTTTTTTTTTTTTTTTTTTTTGGTCTTTTTGAGACAGGGTCTCGCTATGCAGTTCAGGCTGGCTTTAAGCTCACTTTGTAGCTCAGGCTAGTCTCGAATTCACAACAATCCTCTTGCCTCAGCCTCCCGAGTGCTGGGATTACAGGCATGCGCCACCACGCCCGGCTATTTCTCTCAATTGTTACCTGTGCAGTTTTCTTTTTGATCATGAACTGTTTGACTACCCCTATGTCTTCAAGAGTTTTTCCTACATTCAGTTCCAGGAGATTTAGTGTTTCTGTTTTAACGTTTAGATCTTTAATGCATTTTGAGTTTACTTTAATGCATGGTGATACATCTGGGTCAAGTTTCACTTTTTATGATGTCAAAAGTCAGTTTTTCCAGCATCATTTGCTAAAGAGGCTGTGTTTCTTCCAGTAAGCCTGTTTGTCACATTTGTTAAAGTAAGGTGGCTGAATGTGTTTGTGAGTCTTTCACATCTTCTAATCTATTCCATTTATACTCAGGTCTATTTTGTTCCCAGTACCATGCTGATTTCATCACAGCAGCCTTATAGTATAATTTAACATCAGGAATTTTAATGTCTCCTACTTGTCTTTGTTGCCCAGTTTTGCCTCTGCTATTTCATATTTTCTGTTTCAAAACACATTTTATGAATGGCTTCTCCAGGTGAGTGAGGTATGATAGTATTATTGGTAGGGATTGAATTAAATCCTTATACCAATTTTGGCAGTTTATCCATCTTCACAATGTTGGTTCTTTCTATCCAGGAGCAAGCAATAGCTTTCCATTTTCATAAATCCTCTAAGATCTACTTTTTCAAAGTACGGTAATTTTCATTGAATGCATAATAGATTTCTTTAGGTAGATTGCTTCCCATATATTTCATTTTCTACAGTACTATTGTAAAAGTTACTGTTTTTCTAATTTCCATCTCAGTGTTTATCTTTGTAAAGCAATGTTGTTAACTTTGAGTATTGACTCTGTTTAATAGTATGTTACTAATTCTTGCAGCTTCTTGGTGGCATTTTTTGGATCTTCCGAGTGTCATGTCATCTGAAAATAATGATAGTTTAGCTTCTTCTTTACATTTCTTATTCCTTCTATTTCTCGATCCTGTCTAATGGCTCTAGCTGATGATTACAAAACCATATTGAATAGGAATAGTGATAGAGGATTTCCTTGACTTGTATCAGATTTGAACAAAAAAGATTTCAGACTTTTCCCATGTTAGTCACTGGATTGTGATGCATGGTGGTATTTGTCTTTTTTCAGATTGAGGTAGAGTCCCTCTATTCCAATTTTATGTAGGATTTGGGACACGGATGAGTGGTGGACTTTGTCAAAACCATTTTTGCATCTATTGAGATGATCATGTGGTTTTTGGATTTTGCTCTATTGATAGATTTGCTGAACCATCCTTGCATCCCTGGGATAAATCCTACCTCGTGATGGTGTATAATCTTCTTGAAGATTTGTTGTTTTCTATTTGATAGGGTTTTATTGGGGATTTTTCATCTTTGTTCATAATGGAAATTGGCCTATAGTTGTCTTTTTTAGTTGCATATTTCTCTGGTATTATTAGTGTAATATTTGCCTCCAGGAATGAATTTGGGAACATTCTTTCCTTTTCCATTTCATTGAAGAGCTTGAGAAGGATTGGGATTACTTCTTCTGTAATTTTATGTAACATTGAGCTGTGAATCCATCAGGACTTGGAATTTTATGTGGTGATAGGTTTTTTAAAACATATTTTGTATTTCATTGACTCTCACTGCATTATTGAGGGTTCTTATATCTTATTGATTCAGTTTTTGGTAACTTGACCTTTTCTAGGAATTTGTCAATTTCTTCTGTGTTGAATTCTGTGAGAGTAAAGATTCACAAAGTAGCTATTGATGATCTTCTTAATTTCCACTTGTTCTATGGAATTTCACCCATTTAATTTTTTAGTGGTTCACTTTGAGCTTTTCCTGTCATCGTTTTTATAAGGTTGGGTAAGGGCTTATCGATTTTGTTGAGACTTTCAAAGAGCAAGCTTCTGATTCATTAATTCTTTGTGTTGTTTTCTTCACTTTGAATTAATTTCTGCTCTGGTTTTCATAATTTCCTCCCTCTGTGGTCTTTCATTTTATTTATTTATTTATTTATTTATTTATTTATTTATTTATTTATTTTTTGCTCTTCCTTTTCTAAATGTTTGAGGTACTGTGTAGCATTATGGTAATTATTTGTTCTTGTTCTGTTTTCCTAATATGAGTGCTTACAAATATAAATTTCCCCCTATGAATGTTTTTTACTGCATCCCACGTAGTCTGATAATATTGTTTGAATTTTCATTGAATTATAGGTATTGTTTATTTTATTTCATTTGTAAACTATTGGATCCTGAGGAGGGCTTTGTTTATTTACCATGTATTTATTGTTTATTTGTGGTTTATTTTGTCATTTATTTAAATTTTCATTGCACTGTGGTCAGAAAATATGCTTAGGATAATTTCTGTTTTCTTGTTTACCATTAAATATGACTTATGCACTAGTATGTAGTAATTTTAGGAAGTTTCTGATATGCAGCTGAAAAAAATGTGTATTCAGATATGTTTTAGTGGAACACTCTGTAGATGTCCACTAACTCCCTCTGTTCAAAGTTCTGGTGTACTTCTGCCACTCTGCTAATTTTGGTCTGCTTGACATATCTTTTTGTGATAAGGGGGTGTTAAGGTCTCCTGTTAAGGTTGTGGTATTGTATATTAGCTTTTTCATGTCGATTAAGATTTGTTTAATATAGATGGGTCCTCCTGTGTTGTGAACATACAAATTTACGAGTGTTACCTCTTCCTCCTGAATTTTTCCTCTAATTGACATGGAGCGACCTTCTCTATTTCTTCTGAACATTCTTGGTTTGAAGTTGGTACTGTATGAGATCAGGATGCTAGCCCTGCTTTTTTTCTGAGTTGCTACGGCATGTACTACTGTTTTCAATTCCTGTGTATATCTTAGTGAGTTAAGGGTGTTTCTTTTACATAGCATATTGTTGGATTTTGCTTCCTACCCCACTGTCCCAGTCTATTTCTTTTATTTGGTGAATTGAGTCCATGTACATGGATGGTTCTAATTGAGATGTATTGACTTACAATTGACATGTTATTTACCTGATGTTGCTTACCACTTTTTCTCCTGTGTTTCATTGTTTGCCCTATTTGGTAGGTTCTTTCTGTTCTCATGCATAGAGTTCTGGTCATTGTGGTCCCTCTCTAGAATATCTTCTTGGACTCTGTGTAGGACTGGTTTTTAATCATGCAATTATTAGGTTTTTGTCATGAAAGTATTTCACTTCAGCAGATTTCAAAGATAGTTTTGCAGGGTATGTCAGTCTTGGCTGAAATTTCTTTTCTTAGAAGACTTGAAGTGTTTTGTTCCATCCTCTTCTTAACTTGATGGTTTATGAAGAGAAGTGTGCCATTATTCTGATTGCTTTTCCACTCAATGTGATCTGCTTTTTTCCAGCATTTTTTAATATGGTGTTCTTCTGCTGGATGTCTGGGATCCTGACTATATGTGTGGGTGAGTTTACAATTTAGTTGATGTTATTTGGAGTTCTATATGCTTCGGTTCTTGCAGTTACCACTCATATCCCCATATTGGTGAAGTTTTGTGCTATTTCTTCTGCCCATATTCTTTTTATAGCATTGTTATTGTCTCCTTTTTCACATTGATACCTATTAGTCTCACACGGTTCATTTTTGCATTGTGTTGTAGAGGTTGAATTATATTCTTCTGCTTCCTTCTTGTTTTTAAGAAATATTTTCTTACCTTTTCACTAGCTGCACAGTGTCTTCAAGATCTGAATCTCTATCTTCACTTTCACTCAAATGGTTTACAAGCTTGTGATTAAGATTTTAACTTCCTCTATATATCTTTGATTCTACTTAATGAGATCTATTTCTTTCTTATATTGCTCATTCAAGCATTACATTGTGTTTTTTTTATATTCCTCTAATTTTTTATCAGTGTCTTTTTTAGAAGCAGGTGTTTTTTCCTTATAGTTTTTCTTCCTTTTTTTACTTCACAGATTATTTCTCATCTCATTTCTTCTATACCTTTCTGCAGTTGTTTCTTTACTTCCGATGTTATTAATTCAGAGATTTATTCTTTATTTCAGGCATTATTTCTAATATGATTTCCTCTGTCTTTCTGCCATTTTATTACTTCACATGCTATTAATTGGGACATTTCAGCACTGTGATTCTGAATTTCATTTTTTTTCTTTCTTTAATAATTTTATTGAAAAAATATTAATGAGAAGTTACTGGAACATTTCCAAGAATTAATACATTCCATATTGTTACCACAGTGCTTGTTCATTGTACAAGATGCAGACATGATATCTTGTTTCAAATACTATTATAACAAATCTCTCTATTCATTGAAGTAAGAGAATGGAGCTGTGTATTTATCCTAAC
>PVKA01052318.1:0-11776 GCA_004027165.1 Ctenomys sociabilis | reverse complement strand
AAAAATGGACTTGAGCTTTGTTTTCTTTATAGTGCTTGGGATCAAACCCAAGGCCTCACACACCTCACAAGCCAGGTAAGTGCTCCACCACTGAGCTATATGCCCACCACCAAATACAATCTTTATCAACTGCTAATTTGTTCCAACGAAGTCTGAAAAACTTTGACCATACATGTCACTTAGGAAATAGTTTCTAGGTGTCTATTAAAAATATATTCTTGTGAGCTCTTCCACGATATTTAAACATTTATACCACTTTCTGTAACCTCTGTATACTCCACCCAGCACCTGAAGCGCCTCTGAGTGCACGTGAAGAAGTTCAGTTGCCCATTGTGGATGGGTCTCTTGCTCCCCTATGGTGCTATTTTCCCTACAGTGCAGGATCCAGGAACAGCCATGATAGATTTGGGTCTGCAAAATCGGATATTAAATTTGATCTGTAATATAAAATTCACCAACTCACCATTTCATGTAGTTGTGTACACTAATAATATTTTCCCTTGATGATTTTTCCCTTGATCACTAGACATGAGTGAGGCATAAAGAGAGAAAACTGAAGAGAAACAAGACCACAAATAGACTGTTCTATCCTAAAAATTATCATTCGTACTGTAGAGGATATTAATGTCCCTGCTTTTTCTGGTTCACTTAAATACCGAATTTCCTATATGACCTCTTTTTCACACTAATAGGAAGTTCTTAAAGTTTTTGAAATAAGCCATTGGTATAGCAGTGCTTTTCTTTGAACCTTTGATTTGGTTTTCTATATGCTTCCTGTTAAATGGGTAATTCAAGCAAGCAAAGTAGAAAAATATGTATTTTATGCAGTCTGCTCAGTTTGAAAATTTACAATTGCATAAACAGGAAAATCTCACGTATCTTAAGTTTGTTGTATTTTCCCATTTCTTTGCATCTCCAAGCTACACTTTGACTGTCCATTTTCTTAAGAGAATGTGTCCTTGTAGAACCCTGCTTAGCAAATGCAATGCCTTTCTTTTAACTCCAGGAAAAGGAACTTACATTGTCCAAAAGCTTTTATGGTCAGTGTCTCTCATGTTTCCAATAAACATGCTTTTAATACCCAGTCTTTCTAAGCACACACTGTATACATACACACACACACACAAACACATACACACACACACACACACACACACTCCATGCACATACAATGTGGAAACTTCATTTATCTCATTTGGGGAAATTAGTCACTTAGTATTATGCAGTTGCTTAGTTGGCAGGACCTCTCCCTGGAGCTGGGGCTCACTTCTCCCTCCTTGGTGCACTATGAATGACCAGGAGGATCAGTTGCCAGCTCTATAAATGTCAACAGTATGCTTAAAATGTGTGCCTTATCTTGTCATCTTCCTTTGCTTCGATGATTTAACTCTGAAAAGATCTGTTAAACTTCTATGGTTACTACTGATACACTGGACACATTATTTAACTTTTGCTAGTTTCATTTCCTCACATATCCACTGAGACTAGTCATACCTCTCTGACATAATATCCATGAGATTATGTAAGAATATTTGGAATAAAGGGCTAGTAAACTTACCAACTAGAAACACACTACAAATACTATTTCTCATATTCTGCCAATTCTTTCTCGCCTTCTTTGTGCCTTAGAATCTTACGTCTTTAAAATTTTTAATGAAAAAGTTTTGCAAAGCATACTTTACCTTCTTTCAACGTCACTTAATCAGTTTCTCAACTGTCTATTGAACTGACATGCTGAAGTTATGTTAAAAGGCAATGGCATAAATAGGTAACTGGAAGTACAGCCAGACCATGGCCAGATGCACTTATCTGGTCATCTTTATTCCAAGCCTTAAGTTACCTAAAACTTGAACATTTCCTGCCCTCAAAATTTTGTGACTCAGCCTTATGAAAATTCATCTAGTACGAAACTGAAGAAAAAAACATATGCTTTATTGACTTATGTATATGCCTACTCTAAAGAAAAATGTAGGTGATTGATTTCAATTTTTTCACAAAATTAGAACTTTTCAATTCCAGTTTTGGATTAGATACACTATTTAAGCTGATAAATAAAAAAAGATTAAGTGCCAGCCAGATACTTCAGCAGAATAAAGTGCCCGCTCAGGCAGTACAAGAACTGGGGTTCAATCCCTGGCATAACATGCAAGCCCCACCCCTGGGGTGCACTGAGAAGGTGACTGAGACTGGGTGTGGTGGCACATGCCTGTAATCCCAGCACGTGGGAGGCGGAAAAACAGGAGGATCGCTATGAGTCTGATCTGTATAGTTTAAAAAAAATTAAGCATTGTCTTTACTTTATTTATGGAAAATTAAGGTCAGCGATAGAGCATTCTTTGATTGTGAGATCTTCAGACTGTCCCTCTATTCCTGAAGGAAACTGAATCAAGATGAAAATGTTGGTCTGTCTGCTTCAGCTCAGCAAATCAGACATACATCTGGTGAACTCCACCATGGAGTACTAATACATAATGGAGTTTTTTTTTTTAATTTTATTTTTTTTAATTTATTTTTTATTTTATTGAAGTACAAATATCAATCAGACAGTTTCAAGACACCTTAACAAGACATATTCGATAAATTAATACATTGCAAACTGTTTTCATAATGTTTTGGTATCGTACAAGGTGCTACATGATATTTTATTTACACATATTATTTTAGCAGATGTCTCTTATCAGCAAATTAAGAGTGTAGCTGCTTACTTATCTTATTTTTTATACATGAATTATATCAAAAATTCAATAATCATTTTCCTAGTGGATGACCGTAGTACTAGAAGCTGACATAATATCCTGTCCAACCACCATTAGTGCAGATCTTGCCTCTCATAGAATTATGTAGAAGCACAGCGTTATCTATCCCAACTGTACTGTCTATACACACACATCATGATTTTTTCTTTCTATACGCCTTCCTTTGTCTACACCTGTCAAAGGTGGGCACTCCATTGTCCATAATGGAATTTTTATTTCCCTTTTGCTTTGTGATATATTGTTAGTACAATTTCTGAAAACCCTGAGCCTCATGCTCCATTAGAAAACTTTAAAGCCTTTGGGGAAAAAAATCATTAATTCTTAACTTAAAATTTGGATAACAAATGTACACCATCTATAGAGCTTCTGAATTGAACTTTTTATCAAATATGACCAAGAAGACAATGACTGCCACTTCGGAATTCAACGAGCAAGATATTCTAAATGGCTTTTCCAAATGCTTCTCATGGTTCTAACCACATAGGATTGCTGTTACGTTGGTTTTATCATCAGACTTGGTTCTACTAGGAGTATGCAAGTGTATTCCTTCTTTAGCAACTACTTTCTTTCTATTTCTTAGGCAGAATCACTTAGAAAAAAAAAATAGCACTTTCTTCCTACTACCTGAAAAGAATGAATTAGTCAGGTGACAATATCTACTTCCAAATAAGTTTATTTTATTTATTTTTATTTTATTTTATATTTTATATTTAGGAGAAAGTCTTCAGGGCCTCACTACATAGATCAAACTTGTAGTGATCCTCCCGTTTTTAGGCTCCCAAGCTCTGGGATTACAGGCACCCGCCACCATGCTCAGTCTCAATCACTGTCTCAGCTTGCCACGGGGGTGGGGCTGGCACAGCAAATCCCGACTGCTGTGCTCCACCTAAGCAGGTGCCTTAGTCCACTGAGCCATTTGGTTGGCCCTCTAAATAAATTTAATAATCACTATATCCAGAACATTGTCCACTTTAAACAATTTAAAATATCAGAGCCTTATAGAAGGTGAAAAGTATTTGAGTCAGTTAAAATACCATAGCAATCATGCCTTTGATCTTAGATTCATGAATTTCAATTACCAGTATATAAGAAACAGCACATATGTGTAGCTGGTATAACACATGTTGTGTAGTGTTAAGAGAGGATTTTATAGTACTTGGCATGAGTTTTCAAAAGGACATTCATTGCTATAAAACCCAAATCGGTCTGGTATAATAGAGTATGTACTAACACTGGTAAATCCCATCTCCTTACTACTTTCAATTTAATATGAGTTCTCCAGGAAGAAATAATTGTATAGGTTACTAAGCTATAAATCACATTGAATAATACTTCAGGTGATGAAAACTGGAAAAAGTTTGATGCAGAAAGAAAATTAATCTGAACCCAGATTATATATCTATCCCATTGAGGGCAAACTTTAGCTTGATGAAAGAGCCTAATACAATCAGTGTTGCAAGGTAGGTGGCAGGTTTCTCCAGGGATGGCTCTAAACCAGGAACTGAGTAGTAGAACCTCTAATCACATGTGGGTACTAGATAACTATAGTAGCTAGCCTCATTATAATAGGAGTACAGAAGAGTATATGATGTAGGGCAGCAGGCTCTATAGAGGAAATATATTCATATATATATTCACATATATATATTCATATATATGAATAACCTAATTCATATATATGAATATATATATGTGAATATATATATGAATATATATATGAATGTAGTCAAGTGGAAAAACAAGATTGATCAGCACAAGGACCTGTCCCTAATCCTGATTCTTGACATCATAATCAGTTTTGAGAGCCTATTTATTTTCCCTGAAACAGCATTCATACTAGTTATTTTCACTTTCTTGGCTCCATCTTTTCTTTCTACTTGATCCAAGATATATATGGAAGTTATTAGACTGGCTCAGAAGATAAGAGACTGATTAGTCCACAGTGTCATTCTGAATGCTAGAGAACAAGAGATGTGGTAGCTTCCCTGTCCAGAAGCTGAGTGTCTCACAGCAAGAGGCCTCAAAAACACAGCACCAGTCTGAAGCTGAAGGCCTGGAAGCTTCCTGGAGAACTGCTAGTGTGAGTCTATATTGAAAGGCTGGAGACACTGAAGATCACAGTCATGGCAGCAGCAAACAATGTACCTGCTTAAAAAAAAAAAATACTGAGCTTTTAAACATGGGCCAACTTCTTCCCTTCTGTTCCTCCTGGGCTGCAAGCCTGCTGAAGGATGCTGGCCACAGGCAGAGCAGGTCCTACCCTTCAGTTGCTAGGCTACAGCCCTATCGTCTCTGAAAAATCCCAGATACACTGAAAAGTGTGCTTTAGTAAGCTTCTCTGAATTTAGTCAAAACAATATTGATCAGCGCAAGGTTCCATCCCTAATCCTGATTCTTGACATCACAACCAGTTTTGAGATCCTGTCTATCCTCCTTGAAATAGCATTCATATTAGCTACTTTCACTTTCTTGCCTCCATCCTTTCTTTCTACTTGATCTAAGGTAGAGCAATGTATGAGAGGCCACTCAGGTTATTTGCCACTTCATCCCTTGCTCTTAGGGTCTTTACCGAGCCAGCTGCAAATAAGAGTATTTTCCAAATGAATACTTGCTCAAAAAAAATCAGTTTAGCTCCTGTGTTCAGGGCCCTGTGTTGTAGATTTCTTTCTTGAGGCTTAACCTAAGTGTACTCAGCTTCCCAGTCAGACACAAGTGCTTCCTCAGGCCGACATCTGCAAGGGCAGCAAGAGGGACAATGCTGCTCATCTGGACCAGCTCAAAAGCTTTCTCTTTCTCTGAAAAATTTTAGGGTCATAAAGGAAATACAGAAGTAAAATCTGGTTCTTCTAAAGCATACAGTACTTAATTCCAAATGATTATACCTTTTTCTTTGAGTAGCAGGTCCAGGGAACAACGTTTATGTCACTTTGAGGTAGATCTTCCCATATTCTCCAAATACTGCAAAGAGATGAAAGGTGCTGTCAAGATAACTGGCTTTGAGCCAGGGAAATAGCTCAGCAGCATAAGTGCCTACCTGGCAAGCACAAGGCCCTGAGTTCAATCCCTGGTACCAAAACAGAAAAAAAAAAAAGTGATACTTTTCTTTGTTCACTGTCCACAGATGTCTTAAAAAGGCTTCTAGCATTTCTTCTACATCTTCTATTCCCACTATCATCAGGACGTGATAAATGCAGTAAATCAATGTCTGGTGTCGCTCTGCGGACATGGGAACAGCCAAATGGTCCTTAGATAAAATTACAATGCAGAATTGGACAATTGCTTGACCTTTAGGCAAACTAGTAAGGTGTACTATTTTCCCTTCCAGGTAAAAAGACACTAGGCTGTCACCTCAACCCATGTAAGCAGCAGGGTTCTAAAAGGGAGCAATGGGAGATTAAGAAAAATTAAGGACACATAGTAAAGAAAAGCTCCGAATACATGGGACCTGGCTTCTCTACTGAAGAGGCAGCAACAACTCAGCATGTTCTGCCTTTTACTTATACACTGTAAAAAAGAGCAGAAGTGCACAATAGGGCTGGAAGTGCAAGGCTTTGGTGTTTCGCTGAGAACACTGAAAGCAAAACATCCTCAGAGCTTTCTGTGCTGCAGTTAGAAGACATAAACATCCAGACCAGAGCCCTGCTGGGCTGGCCTTAGCCCCAACGCTTGCTTACGTGGCTCACCTCTCGAACTCCGTGCTCTCAAGGCTGGCCTGGCTCTAGCCCTGAATGTATGGTTGTTCTCCCCCTCGAGTGCTCCTCATGATTCTGCTGGTTTCTATTCACTGAACAAAAGTGGAAAATAGTCATCTGTTTAATAGTTATGTAAAGAACTATGATGATTTTTCTCTGCAAAGAAGACCTCATCAAGGAAAGCTACTGTAATTAAATTCACCACCTAATTAAGCCCATTATAACCTGCCATTATTCTCCAAGTTACATCTGTCTTCTGCATTAATCTAACTGAGGGTGTGATAAGAATCATTAATCTTCATCTTTCAAGCCTTTAACATAGGAATTGCAACTATAATTTCTCAGAAGATAGAGTTGATTTTGATTTACTCCTTTGTGAAAGAAATGAAATACCAAAGGCTTTCATTTTGCCATTTCTACCATAGTGGGATTTGCACTAATGGCTCTCCACCTACAGTAGAATTGGAAGTGAGAAAATGTTTTTATACTCTTCTTGCTTTCTTTCCCTATTGTTCCTTACTCCAAGCTTCTCAGACTTAGTACCTAACTTCTTTTTTTTTTATCAGTGCTAAAGACTGAACTTGAGTACTTGGCACTGAGCTACCTCTCTGGCCCTTTTTTACTTTTTATTTTGAGGTAGGGTCTTGCTAAGTCACTAAATTGCCCAAGTTGGGCTCATTTGGGTCCTCCTCTATCAGTCTCCCAGAGTGTTAATGCCTAACTCCTAACGTCTTATGAGCAGCACCCAGGAAAATATTATCAAAGGCACAGCCATCTGCCCTTCAGAATACAGTAAAGGCTAAATGTGTTCCTGTGCATAGCATCTGATAAGAACCAACTGGATTCCACACTATAAGCACATCATTTGCTGAATCATGTGAAAGTTCATTCACACTAAATTTATCCAAGCCTAAGTTTTCTCATCTATAACAAGATGATCGATACCTTTTCTAAAGACTTTTGAGGCAAAACAATGAACAAAGTGGTCATTTATAGTAAGTACAAGTAACTAAGCGCAAGCTGAAAAATAGTTTAATTGTATACCCACTCTATTCCTCCATTAGATTTCTCTGCTAAATATTTCCTATTTCTTTTTCTGCCTAGGTCAAATTTTTCTGTTCTTAGCATCCTCTCTGCCATTTTTAGTGTTCTCACTTTATATTACTTTATATTCATGTTTGTGTTACTATGATTAATGTCAGTTTTTACCATTATTCTCCTTGGAAGGGGAATCATAGGTTTTCTGTTTGCTCGTTTGGTTTTTGAAACAGAGTCTCACAATGAGATTAGGCTGTCATTGGACTTGGAGCAATCCTCCTACTTCAGTTTCCTAGGGCGACAGGCGTGCCCCAGTCATACCTATTTTTACTTTTCTTCATTTTGCTAGTATGCAGAATCTGGCTGGACCATCAGCAGAAATTAAAATTAGTTGAATGAAGGCATGAATATCAAAGGCAAAACTAAAGAAAAAGTTACTGTTAGTAATATTACATGGCACACGCTTTTGGTCAGTACTTTTTTAATGTATTTGGTACAGGGCCTCGCTATGCAGCTCAGACTTGTAGTGACACTCCTGTTTTCATCCTCCCCAGTGCTGGGATTACAGATTTGCATACCACCACACCTGGTCTCTGGTGGCCAGCTCAGCACATCCAGAGGTAGGGCAGCAGCAGCATGTGGTGCAGGGAATTGAACCTGGTCCCTGTGATTGCCCAAGCAGGCACATTGTCTGCTGAGCTATCTTACCAGGCTTTTTTGATTGTACTACTTAATACTCAAATATCTCCCATGTGCTTTCATTATAAGTAGAGAACATGAGATTTAGAGACTAAATGCTGAGATTTTCTTTCATTGCTTTTCTTATTGGTGTATCTGGCTTCCCATAACATCTTGATTAAATATTCAAAATCTCGTACACATAATATAATTTGTCTGCATGGTCAACACTTCCAAAATAACATAGTTGACTGAGAAACACTTGAGAGCTGCTTTAGATAATTCACCCATGTCCAGAGATTCTGATCCTGCAGTTCAGTGACAACACTCTAGCTGTGTACATTTCAGGTGACACCAGTGGTGTTGGAGAGACCTCATTTATGACTTCAGAGTGTTTATGATGTTCAAGCTCAGAGTCAGGGGAGAAAATAAGTGGTAGAGCTACAGCACTGAGTGGTCAGCCATGCAGAACTTTAACTGGGAGAAAGAAATTTTCAATTAAGTAGGCTGATGTCTAGAACTCTAAAGTGCACAAGAGTTCCTGGCAATTATAAGTCAGTAATTAGTATTCTTATGTAAAAAAATACCAACATTGAAATTTTTAAATATATACTGAAAAATAGGTAAAGAAGCTGAGAAATTTTGTTTGGTTGCATGGAAAGAGAAGAGTTATTTGTGTGACATTTTTATATCTATGCTTAATTAAATTTACCATGCAGTCTAACAGTGCTCCCCTAAATATGTGTCCTAATATCTCCATTGTAAGCTTTTATGGGATTAGAACAAGTTATTTACAAAGCTCTGTCTTTTTAGATTAGTGTTCTAGAATCATACAGCCATTTGATTACAACTAGAGAACAAAGAACAATTAACATAACTCAAATTGGCTTATTTAGCATTGTTGATTTTGCATTGTCCTATCCTCTATGGGGAAAAAAGAAAGCTGATATGTACCTTCCAGAGGTTAATTTGGCCTGAGGATGACAACTCGTATTTCAAGGAAAACCATAAAATAATGTGTGCTCTCCCAAACATTTCACATATAGCCTCTAACAATAGATAGAGAAGACACTAGAGTTCCACTGGAAGGCAGGGTTCCTGTCCCTACAAAAGAAGGCACCTCCAGACCTTGAGAAAATGATACACCTTGCCATTTTTCATTCACGGGTATTGTTGATGACTTTTCTTAAAAAACAATGTTCAAGATTTCTACCAAGATAGTTGTATTTTTCACTTAGATATTCAACCCATATATCCTTTCTTAATAATTCTCTTGATAGTTTTAAAGATACTAAGATTCATGCAACTATACAAATCTTATTATGATTAAGAAATATATTATCAGATTAATGCAAACTACAACTTATCCTATAAATTTCATGGTTCAAGTCATTCCTCTTTAACAAAATATAAATAGATTTTATGTAAATATATATAATCATCAAGCTACCCAAGATTGACCATAGTTCAATAGTTCAAACCATAATTACTGGCAGTGTAATCAGTAGCAAATTTGCTTAACTTTAAGACCTGATATAAGACACACATTCATCAATAAATAAGGATAATACTTATCACATAGATTTGATGCAAACACGCATTTAGGAATGCACATCTTTAAACCCAATAACAGGTGAATGTTCATTTTGTATTATTGCTAGCTAATACTGATAATAAAATAATATTGTAGTGACTTTCTTTGGTATATGAGAAAAAGATCAGCAAGTGTTGTCTTTTCAAGCCTCAAATATCTAAGTACTCTAGATATGCTTATAGTTTTTAAAAACTATTCTTAATTTTATCTTTCAAATTATCAAAGATACCTTCTTTGCTCATCTTTGTTGTCAAAACATGTTGAAGAATTTGATGGTTATTTACCTGCTGAACAAAATAACAAAGGATATTTCTGTACCTAGTTTCACAGCTCATGCTTGGCTTGGTACTTCTAGGAGAAACTATTACAATGCTCAGGTGGCAGTGGTGCTTCAACTGGACGGGCCATTAGTCAGTGTCCTCAGTGGGAAATGCTGGACATGGTCCATGCAGCTGTCATTTAGCATTCATACCCATGAAAGGAAAAGTTAAAGGAGGCTGGAAACTTGCTATTTTTCTGTTTCAAAAATAAAACAAGGCCAGTAAAACTGTCATAGAGTCACTTTTCTCAGAAAAGCACTGGCTGCCATCCCACAAGGGAATTGAATTGTAAGTGGAAAACATCCCTATTGATTTTTGCAGAACAGCTGGGGACAAACCAGACCAGGAGTTAAAACTGTAAATGAGCCTCCATGAGCCAGCCTCAGGGCTGTCACTGTTTCTTGGACATACAAAAGAAACGATTTAAAACATGATTTCACTGTTAAATAGCTGTCTAAAGCTTGATTAAAGTATTTAATTCTGGTGCCTAACTCCTATTATATTGACTTTGGATTCTGAATTATAAACAAGTGACTGGAGCCACAGTTGGCATACTGGAAGATACTCATGCAGGGTGGCTTCATGGCCACTAAGCCACTCTATATGCCTTTGGATTGAAGTAAGAATCATGAACTGATTGAGAGTGGAATGCAAGAATGGAGCGACAAGCGAATAATGATGCCAAGTACAGGTGCAGCCGTGGTGTACTGCGTTTAATCTGTGAATCGGCAAGATCATACCAAAATAATAGTGATGAGTGGTTGAACATTTATCCTCAAGCATAATATTCCAAAGGCTAGGTGAGACATTGTATGATTAAATAAGTAATGAAGTTAATCCAAGGAATAAGAATAGGATTAACAGCTATCTGCTGTTTCTTCTTCCAAGTATCTCTTTGCTAGCTTTTATCAGATGGGAACACTTTCAAGTGAAATTCCTACAGGAAAATGCTTGTGCCTGGATTGTCTGGAGTAATTTTCTACACCAAGTTAGACAGAGTCAAGTGGCAGAGACTTCCTATTTAGGTAATGTCCTGTAAAAAAAATTAAGAGCAGAAACACATGGTCAAGAACTCTAAGGACAGCTGAAAGTTAAAGTCCAATAAATTTAACTATAAAATTAGGGATAATTTTGTGAATAACAAAAAGAGTATTTTTCCTATTACTTGAGAAAGCCCCTCCACCAAAGCATTATAGTTCAATTATTAATAAAGAAAGCTAAATAAACCAAGTGATGTCTAACAATTCTTATAGGAAACTCAGATCTAATTGCAAAACATAAAGAAGCATATTGATGGGATAATCAGATAAAAATGAAGAAAAACTCAGATTTTATGATGAAAACCCATATAATTTCACAGAAAATAAAACTGAGGTAATGCTCACGTATTCAGAAAATTGTTGCTAGCTCTCCAAAACTATTTGAATAAGCACTATAAGTAAAAATTTAAATTCTAGAAATAAAAAAATATGTGACCCCTCCATTTAGTGACAGTGTGGTTGTTGACAAACATAAAATGAAAATTCCACATAATTTAGAAGAACGCTATGTAAAGTGGGAATATCAAAATACATATAGTACCAAGAAAATTCATGTAGAAGTTCAAATATGTGACTCACACCTCCAGTCCATGCACTCACATGTCTGTGAGAAGAGGACCACATGAGTTCAAGGCCAACTTAGGCTACATAACAAGAT
>PVKA01052317.1:0-11774 GCA_004027165.1 Ctenomys sociabilis | reverse complement strand
AGGACGGCGGAGTCGGCCGCGCTGTCTCTGGCCGGTCTCAGGAGCTGGGCGGGGGCGGGCGGGATGGAGCAAGATGGCGGAGTCGGCCGCGCTGTCTCTGGCCGGTCTCAGGAGCTCGACTTTATCATTCTTTATAGCTGAGTAATACTCCTTTGTAGAAAAATAGCACATCTTTTTCATCTATTCCTCAGGTGACAGGCATTTTGGTTGCTTCCAAGATTTGGCTATCATAAATTATGCTGCTATCCACATATATCACTATGATATGATGTTTTCAGATCCTCTGGGAAAATTCTCAGTAGGGGGATAGCTGGCTTGAATGAGATTTCCAGTCCTTGTTTTTTGAGGCATCTCCACACTGATTCTCATAATGGTAGCACCAGTTTCCATTACCACCAGCAGTGGATAAGGGTTCCTTTTTCTCCACAGCTTCTCCAACATTTGTTGTTGGTTGATTTCTTTCTGATAGCCACTCTTTCTGGGGTGAGGTGGTATGTCAGTGGTATTTTAATTTGCATTTTATGGATAATAAAGCACTCATTTATTTATTTGTGATATCAACTGGTTTCAGTTTCTTGTATTGAGGTAGTAAAACTGGAATTTAGAAAAGAATTTGGTGTTGCCACCATTTTATGAATGTTCACCAATTCATTCAGCACAAAGTATAAAACGTGAATGATTTTATGTAGTTTCTTTTTTAAAAAAGAAAAATCTCTATAATCCCAGCACTTGCGGGGCTATAACAGGAAGATTGCAATTAATTGGGCATCTGTTCTACATAGTGAGTTCAAGGTTAGCCCAAGGTAAATTGTGAGACCCTATGAAAAACAAAGAAACAAACAGAACCCTAAAACCATGACAAAGAATTCTTACTTCCACATAATTAAGTCTGATGGCATTTAATCGTAGTCTTCCTAAATATCTAAGACCTGTCTGGACATGCAAGTTCTTGAGCTTTTTTGAAAGTGTCCTTTAAAAGGCACCCTGGGGAGGCTGCAGGAGGGTTTCTCCTTGATCTACAGCTCAGATGTAGATTTAAGGAGCGCGTGATCCCCAGACACAATCCCTCTGCAGAGCTCAGCTGCTGCTTGGGTGCCTGTCTTGTTGCAGGGTGACAATCATGGGCAGCAGGATGGCAGTGCTGCTCTGAGTCCTGGGGAGATGGCAGCAATGTTCAAAGGTTTTTTTCATAGTCACAGAGGATAGAAAAATGCCTTTGCCCTGTGGTAACTTCTATCTGCATGGTCAGGGGACCAGAAATACTGGTCCTCAATGCTTTTCCTCAAAAGAAAATAAAACTTATTAAAAGAGCAATTCTGAGGATCTGCAGTAATTCACTTGCTCCAAAATTGAGCCAGATCAGTAGTTTCAAAATCAACCAACTACTTGTTCTTCTTTTGAAGAAAACAAATCATTTATTGTACGTGAAGCCACAGTGGGAGAATGGCCACGGGAAACACTAAGTCAGGTCTTTTTTAAAAATGAAATTTATTGTCACATTCTGGATATACATAATGATCATGTTTATTATTGGGGATTTGTACTTGTTCTCCATATATCTCAATTCCTCTTTTTTTCCTCATTCCTCTTCTTTGGGCTACATGATCTCTACCCTCCCAGTTAACTCGTATTCCAGAAATGGTTCAGTCTAATTCTTTCTCTTTGCCCTGAAAAAAAATCTGCAAAAATCTTTTTAACAGACAGGTTGCTTTTACTTTCCTTCTCATTATTAGAAATAATAAGAGGTAAGTTATTATATGTGTCCTCCTTTGGAAATGAAGGTTTTTGTTATATGTAACATCTTAGTGATTGATTGGCTAATTGGCTAATGGGGCAGGGAAATTTCAATGGAAATCTGCCAGCTGGCAGAATATGAGGCCAACACTTCGAGTTGTCTGCACACATGCACATGCACACAGCCGTGCATGTGTGGCCACACGCATGTGCACACACACAGACACACACACATGTGAATACACAGACACACAGATACAGGTGCACGCACACAGCCATGCATGTGTGTGCATGCACGCACACACACACACACAGACACACACACATGTGCACACAGACACACATACATGCACACAGAGACACACACGCACACTTATGCTTCTTTCGTATACATCCTAGAAGCAAGAAGCAGTGCCCTGCCTGCTGATATTCAGGCCTCCAGTTGTTTTTCCAAAGAAGAAAATGAGGGCAAGTCGTGCATTTGCAGCAATCGCAACAGAGATCTCTGATTTCTGTCTTTCCTTAATTGTCGTCACCCTTTGTACCCTTCCCCTGCTCACCACTTCGCCACCACTGTGCCTTCGTATCAGTCCACAGTGCTTAATAGAAGCCACTGACCTTGTTCTTGGTAGTAATTATCGTCCCCTCTTACATAAGCTCACCCAGAGGACACGCTCGCAGGAGCTTCTTTTGCCTTTTTCTTCCAGTGCGCACGACGAATGCGCGGTGTCCGGCGGGCAGTTGGCTGCCTGTGGAGCCTGCTCTTAGCAGATGGTGCCGCAGCAAATACAGACATCACAGCAGAAGCCTGGGAAACATTACGGATGATTCAGAGCCATCGGTCAGCTGGTTCCGTTTCAAATGAAATAATCCGCCTTGTGAATGCTTTGTTTTTGAAATAATACGGAAATGCGCTTTCTGAAGGAGAGGTGACTCTTGAGATTAGAAAGGAGTTAGTCCTGCACAGCTCAAGCGTCTCACCCTCCTAGCATTTGCATTTTTGTCCCTTGGCGACCATCTAGCCCTTATCAGCATCCTCACAGGTCAGCGAAGGAGCTTCACGTGCTCGCTCCTGATCACAGTCCCCTGTCTCTTCTCTCCTCTTAAGTGTCTAGTGGGCCATACTCCCTCATAATCCATCCACTCCTCAAATGATATGGATGACTTGGCTTTGGGGATGGGTTAAGTAGAAAATCTCACCTGCATTTTCCTGTGTGCAGAGGCAGGGCTTAAGGAAGGCCATTGGATCACACGGGCCACAAGTTCAACTGTGGATGGGTCACTAATCAGTTCTGCAGCTGATCTGCTCTTAGGAGGTGGCCGGCTTAGAGGCGCTATTGTGCGTGGAAGGATGCATCTTCCTCCCAGCTCCTTCCTTTCCTCCTTACTTCCAGGTTGCATGACGTGAGCTGTGCTCCTCCACCAGGCCCTCGGCCCTGCGCTCCTGCCTCGGGCCTAGGGCTGTGACCCGAACCTTCTGAGCCTCGGAGCCTCGTCCCACTTCAGGTGTTGAGTCTCAACAGGACAGTGTGCCTCCCCTAGGCCTCACAGATGCTCACTTTTGAAGATGCCATTTCTTCCTTCTGCAAGCGATAGTTCTCACCCAAGGGCATCCTCTCATCTGGGAGGACTCCCAGATACACTTCTGACCCTGTTACACCGGAATGGAGTATAGAACTCTGCCTTCTTCCTTGGCACGGTGAGCTCTGGGAGGGAAGGGGCTGCTTCTCAGGCACACCGAGAGTCTGGAATACTGTCTGAAGTACATTCAATAATCTACAAACATTGGTTAAAATGATTAGATACAGTTATGGATCTGGCAGAGATATGTAAGGTTCTTGGGGGTCAGGGCCATGTTTTACTCAATACTCTTTCAGATAAAACATCAAAATATTTTCCATGTAAATAAATACGTAGTTACTGTTGCTACATTATGTATTTGGAAGGGGCTGGCAAACACAAAGCCCTTGGATTCAGGAGCACAGAATTCTTCTTCTACATCAATAATTCTTTTTGTAATCTGGGATAAATAGTGTAACTTCCCTGAACAGTGTCCATTTATGAGAAATGGAGAATATATGATCTCAGCTTGTTTGTTTACATTACAGATGCATTTTCTACGTTAGAAAGTGCCTTTTGGAGCACAAAGCACTATAGCATAACGATGGTGAGCCCATTCCCTGGATCACATTGATGCCCATGTCCCCCCGGGAGCAGCAGCATGTGTCTCTGGGCTTCAGTTTCTCCATCTGCAAAATGTGGGTAATAGTAGTATGTATTTATGAAAATGATTTGTGTAAATCATTGCAATAACTACAAATAGTTCTAAAAAAATATTGCTTTTTCAAATTTATAGTTTAACAATTTATGTAAGCACAGGATATCATTGTTACCTACAGGGAATTATTACTCTGCCCCTTAGAAACAGAAGGCCCGCCATGTAGACCTAGGAGAGGAAACTGCACTCTGTCTGCTCTCCCTTCCTCTTTCACAGCCTTTGCTCCAGCCAGCTGCAGCAGCAGTTGTCACCAGCAGGATGATGCACAGCAGGGGAGAGGAGACTCCCTCTCTGGTGGATGCAGACTGAAAAGACAGTGCCCAGCCTCCACCCCTGTCTTGTGTTTGCACCAAGCCCTCAGGGGCTCCCCACCTCCTATCCTGCTCTAGGAATGGCCTCCTTGTAGTGCTGGCTTTTGCCAACACTGCTCCACAGCTGCCCTGCAGGCAGCTCTGGTTTCTTTGCACTTTGAGCATCAACATAACATTTGTTAAGCCGGGCGTGGTGGCGCATGCCTGTAATCCCAGCACTCGGGAGGCTGAGGCAGGAGGATTGTTGTGAGTTCGAGACCAGCCTGAGCTACAAAGTGAGTTTAAGGCCAGCCTGAACCGCATAGTGAAACCCTGTCTCAAAAAGACAAAAAAATAAAAAAAAACATAACATTTGTTTTTCTCAATTCAAATTTTAAAACCATAAAACTTGAGGGTATAGTGCAACATCTGCAACCAGGAAACCTGAAAGTGATATTAAGTGCTGGCTGACTCCCGTGAGCGCTCCATGTTAGCCAGCTGTTTCCTGGGCCCTGGCCTTGGCGATGTCTTCAACTCGCTCACAAAGCAGGAGCCCTGTGCTCATGCTCCCACCGTCCGGCAGTGGCGACTTCTTTTCCCTGAGCTCCCTTAGGATGCCGACTTGTTGGTCATTCCCGGAGGCCAGCTCATGCCCTGCAGGGTAGACTGCCAGTGGCTCTGGTCAATGCCTCTCCCAAGCCTGATTCAAGGATGTTGGTGGGACATCACTGCACATTAGTCCTTTGAAGAAATAGTTCAACAGAAGCATGATTATGTCCATCTCTAGGCAAAATACACAGCTACATGCTAAAATCCCACATTCAAAGTCATCCCTGCTAATGTGAGAGACAAACACATTGCCTGTGCTCACTGTCTCCTCACTGCTGCTTGGCAGTTTCCCACTTTGAAATAAAGACTCAGGCTCTGTCTCTGGGGAAAAGCAAAGCCGCTAGGACCTCTTGGTAAGTGGCTTGTTTCTCTTTCATAAATTTTTTATTAAGGATCGAGAACCGTGCTAAGAAACAACTAATCCTATCACCTAATTACAAGTCGAAAGACAAGCTCAGTCTTAGTATTTTTCCTCACATTTTGTCCTCACTTGGAAATGGTAGTAGGGGCTGGCCAGGTAGCTCAGCAGATGAAAGCTTCTGCAAGCAGGTGCAGGGAGCAGCGGTTCTATCCCTGGGCCTGCTGTGCCCTGAGAGCCATTGAGACTGGGTGTGGTGGCATGTGCCTGTAATCCCAGCTCTTGAGAGGCTGTAAACAGGCGGATCACTATGAGTCTGATCTAACAGTGAGACCCTGAACACCCTGTAGACCCTTCCCTAAAATACAGAAAAAAAAAGAAAGAAATGGTTTTATGTAGTCCATAGCCTAAAAACATCTAAAGAATGTTTTCAAACACTCTTACCATTTTAGTGCTTTAGTGCACTCAGTGTAAGAGGATATGCCTGAAAACACACTTTTCTCTGCTATTTTGGGGAACCTTCCAAAGAAGACACATTGGGAACGCCGAAAATAATGGTGTGTGCCAAGAGCCACTGCTGCTTCCTGCAGAAAGTCTTCACATGTCATGACATAGCCTTGGTGCTATCAGGAAAAAAGAAAACTATCATTGTAAGTCATTAATGGCCGGGCTGGGGAAGTGGCCTCTGGAATCAGCTGGGAATGGGGCTTGAATCGGATCCCAGTTCTACCACTCCTTAGCTGTGGGAACTGGAGAGAGTGATTTAGCTTTCCTTGGCCTGAACTGGAGTCCTCTAAGAAGTGAGGAGAGCAGATGTGTGGTGGATGCATTGCAGAGTCATAGTGAGGTTCAGTGTGAGCAGTATGGATGGATGTGTCACATGGACCAGTGCGGTGTCTTGTGTGAAACCCAGAGCTCCATGTGCCTTAGGTGTTCTGTTGTCATTGCTGCTGCTAGTATTAAACCAATAAAAGAAGTCCAGTTTAAATAATTTTTTTTAAAGCTGTTACTGTGATTAGTAAGGCATTCTTCCAAAATCTTCCCATTCAGCTCAAGTACCAGATGGATGTAGTATTCTGAAATAGGAAAACAACAACCAACCCTGTTTGGAGGAAGTTTTGTTTTTTTTCTTAGACCGGTGGACACAAAATATACGAACAATAACAGCCACATTTAAAAAATCTTTCTGAATTTGTTCAGACCACTTTGTAGTATCTTCTTTATAGTTCCACTTTGTATTTTTATGTCTTTTGAGGCTCATAGAAAATCAATATGCAGAGATCAGCCTTATCAGTGTTGAGTTTCTACAAAACATTTCTGCTTGGAATTCAAGTTGCATGAAGCGCTGATCTGTGCTCTTTATCACTATTACAATAAATGACTCTGGTGCTTATTATACTTGTTGAGTTGTGGGTAAAAGACCATGAAAAATCCAAGTAATCTACGCACCACCCCTGAAGGTCCCCTGGGAAGAAAAGGAATGCCTTGCTAAGGGTCTTTAAAGACCAACAGGCACTGAAGAAATTTGTTTTGACCCATTAAATTTATATCGGCTTCCTAGATTCAAGCTTCTCCTGCTCACTGTCTTTGCTGCTGCTGAAAAGCTGCAGGCTAAAAATGATCAAGGTTTCTTGCATATTTTAAGTGGGTAAGAGGATTAAAATAAGAACAAACAAGATGTTAGATAGTTCCACCAGCACTCTTGCATTGCTGTTTGTTCAGTGCAGTTTGCAATTGGCATTTTTTTTATTGATAGGAAGAAATACCAGTCAATGAGCAGTGGCATTTACCTCTCTTTTCAAGAGGTCATTGAGATTCAGGAGAGATTGTACGCCCTAGGGATCATGAAGGTGCCCTTATCCTCAGCCTCAGCACGCCTCTGCGGCACAATGGTACGCACGCGAATGTGGAAGGTGGCTGCTGCTGCTGCAATTGCTCTGGGGATGCAAAGAAACAAATGAAGGGCAGCGGGTTACAAATCACAGCAAGACGGTGCTAGGAGACAGTGGGGTGGTGTAGAAAGACATGAAGTTTAATGTGGATTTAAACGTTTAAGGTTTTTATTTATTTTTTTACTGTATTTGGTTGTTACAGGGTCTCTATGCAGCTCAGACTCATAACCATCCTTCTATTTTCAGCCTTCCTAGTGCTGGGGTTACAGGTGTGTGCTACTACTACCGGACCCTGTGGCTGGCTCAGCCTGCTCCGGGGGCGGGGCTGGTGCAACATGTGGAGCCAGGGATTGAATTGCAGTCGCTGTGTTTGCCTAAGCTTGCCTAAGCAAGCACTTTGGTCGCTGAGCTAACTCTCCAGCCCCCATGTTTGAGTGTTTTAATAGCCTGCATAACTGGGCTATTGGGCTCCGTGACGGTGGCCCATGGGGTTGAGTGGAAACCTTGCAGTTCACCTTCTGTGCAGCTTTTCAGGCTGCATCTGCTGGGACCTTGGATTCCTGATGGCAGATGGATGGCCAACCGATTCCAGGACGGAGTGCAGGGACTAAGGTTGTTCACTGCTCTTTTGGGGAGGAGAGTTGCAATTATGGTCACCAGCCTTCTCAAAAATTCACTTTATTTTTAAGGAAATGGTGCAGTGTGCAAAGCAATAAAGTTTCCTGTAGTTTTTGTATTACTTGATTCTAAGAAAAACTGCTCCATACCTTAATCAGTCTCCACAAATTATTCATTAATTTTTAAAAAATCTTTTTGTCTCTTTGGCACAGGGTCTTGTTGTGTATCTTGGAGTGATAGCGACCTTCTTGTGTTAGGCTCCCCAGGGCTGGGATTACAGGTGTGCACCATCCCACCAGGTTTTGTTGGCACTTTGGGACTTCCAGGGCTGGCATGGCGTGTGGTACCAGGGATTGCACTCTGGTCCTTGTGCTTGCCAGGCAGGCATTTAGTCCTCTGAGCTATCTCTCCATCCCACAAATTACTCATTAATAACCTCAAATTCACCCTTTCCATACGTTAGAGGAAGTAATTTAGTGCTCAGATGTTTATCCTACAGTTCTCAGTGGAAATAGTGGCCCGGAAATGAAAATGGTCTTTCCAAAGAACTCTATGTATTGCTACATGTCAGAATGCATCAAATTATTTGAAAACATCAACTGTAGGTAAAAATGAATTGTGTCTGGTTAGGTGGACTATACAAAAAAGCGACCAGTATTATTTATTTGTGATTTGGAGGTTCTGTTTTGTTATGGAGAAAGTAAGTCTTGAAGTGCCTTGGCTCTCTTTCTACTTTATACCTGTGCAAAAGCTGACTGCTTTCATATATCTGCTGCATCCTGTCACTAGCAAAATGAGCACAGGCTGCTGGGAAATTAGAAATTTGTTAACAACGGCAGGCCAGTGTTGCAATACATTTGTTTAGTTGTTTCACAACTTTCATGACCAAAATTTTAGTCATCTAGAAATTAGAATAGCTAACTCACACCTTGTCTACAAAATGTTTACAAGTTTTAAAATATTAGGTTCATTTTTAATTACACTGTTTAGATTTTCTAGGATATCATATTTTGAAACTGATTGTAGGCCTTTGTGACCTTGCTAAATTACTTTCAAGTCATAGTAGTATAAAAGTGCCGGTAAGTTTATTTATATTCTTAAATATGATTTCATTAGGATGTAGCTCATAAATCCATATTTTTTAATCATGCTTTTTTCTAAGATTTTAAATTTTTTCAGTGTCATCACCTCAAATATTTGTTTATATATTTATTTCATTCATATTAGATTTAAATATCATAAGCAGATGTTTAATGGATTATTTTCAGATTCGAAAGTTTAAAAAAACTGGACATCTCAACTAAAAGATGAAACTTATCTCATTACCATAGTAGATTTCTTTTCAGCAGGAAATATACCAGAAAATGGTTTTATTGTTCAATAAGACAAGTAGAAAGTAATAATATTTTGAAGCAGATCTTAGTACATTTTTTATTTTCTTAAGAGCAAAATAAGTGCTTCCAGACATCATCAAGATTTATACCAGTATGAATGATTTGTTAAGAAAATGTATTTGGGGGCCAGCCAAATAGCTCAGCAGATTAAAGTGCCTGCAAGCAGGCGCAAGGGCCCGGGGTTTGATCCCCAGACCTGCTGTGCCAGCCCCCCCCCCCCCCCCGTGTGTGCTGAGATGATGATTGAGACTGGGCGTGGTGGTTCACCTGTAATCCCAGCTCTTGGGAGGCTGTAAACAGGTGGATCACTATGAGTCCGATCTGTGCAATGAGACCCTGAACACCCTGTAGATCCTTCCCTAAAATACAAAAAAAAAAAAGAAAAAAAAAGAAAAAAAAAAAGTATTTGGTACAGGGTTTTACTATGCAGCTCTGACTTATAGTGATCGTCCTGTTTTCAGCCTCCCCAGCCTCCCTGAGGACACACTGGCACGATCAATGATTTTTTTTTAAATATCCTCGATATCCCTTTGAGCAAGATAGTGTAGTAGCTAAATTAAGTGCAAAGCCATGGATAAAATGTGTTTTAGGGGAGTTGCAGGATGTTTTAATAAGCTATTCAATGTAGGTTGAGAGCACAGAATGTCTTCATGCTGTGTAGGGGTCTAGCTGCTTCCTGGCACTACATTTTGGTAGGTGGCTCTTTGAATTTTCTTTCATTAGCCAAGTGAGCAACATTAGCTAGTGGTCATAGTTGACTGTCTGAGGGATTAAGGTCCATGGCCAGAAGATCTGTAGGGAAAGGTGAGAGATTATTTTTGGCTCTTTGGTGAAAAAGAACAGAGATTGCTAAGGGAAGAACTCTGCACATTCGCTGTGAGATGTGTAATTTGGCTGGCATGAGCATTAGTGATTCTAATAAAAAATAAAAATCATGTTTACTCAAAACAAGAGAGCAGTAAGTCCCTCTTGGTGATAATGTGCGCTGTTGTAATCTTTTATAACTTTTTAAATGCACATATTCTTCGACCCAGGAAGCAACATTCAGGAATTCAATTTGTACTGTTGTCGCAGATGAGGACAAGACTATTTTCAGTGGGAAATATCTAGGAAAATCTGAATGACTAGATTGCAAAGAATGGTTAAGTACTGTAACGATGGTTTGGCAATATGAAGATGCAACTACTATATTGATGTTAAAAAGAATAAATTCAATCTTTCACTGACCTGGAAAGCTATTTATGATATATTAACTGAGAAAAGGAAGCTGCATATTAACATGCATGGCATCATCTTTTTATCCCTAAAAATGAAAAGTATCTATATATCTATAAATGCTTGCCTATGCTTATTTACCAACATTGAAGAATAGTATGTGGATGATGAGGTTGGCGACTTCATGGGGATGGCATTTAAGAAGGGAGAAAAAGAGTAGTTACAACTTTATGAGGTTCTATATCGTTTAACCTATTGCATGCATATATATTACTTTCATATTTGGAAGTGAAAATGAATAAATAAGTGGGCATCAGAAGCTACCCAAAGTTCCAGCTGTTATTTTGTCTCATAAACATGTCACTCTCCCAAGACTTCAACTTTGAGGCCTTGTCAATGTTTCAGAGTGAAGGAAGGCAGGATGCCAACCAGCAGTCCAGACACACATGGATCCAGGTATGTCCAGGTATTGGGCTGCTGGGTATCACATTCAGGCAGTGGCTAAGTATAGTGAGATGCCTGCACATCAACTGGTGCTAACAAAACCAAAAGAACTAAACCAAAACATGCTACCTCGAGTAGCTTGCATTTTCAATGTCGTTATGGGCATACGAGTGAGGATAATGAACCCTATAATGATGAACAGCACCATTAAGAGTTGAATTATGCACTGTGTCTCCTACGAAGATATGTTGAAGTCTTGGCTGCAGTTCCTCTGAAAGTGACCTTGCTTGGAATCAGGTGGCATGACGTCACTAGGTTAGGGGTTGATCTGATGAGACTGGTATGAGTAGGGGGAGTTTGGACCAAGGGACACATGGGAAGAATGTCATATGATGATGGGGCAAAGACAGGAAATGAGCAGCTTCAAATGAAGGAATGCAGGATTGCAGACAACACCAGAAACTGAGAAAGACAGAATGAGACTATAAGACAGCAAGTTTCTGTTGTAAAGCTACTTAGTTTGTGGCAGTTTGTTATAACAGCACTAGAAAATTGGAGCAAAACTCAAATTTGTTGCTAGAGATGAAGGAAAGGAATAGGGTGACCAACAAGCAAACCTGTAGAGTTAAAACTGTATGAAGTCATTCCAGTACAGCAGATGACAACCTGAAAGCAATATGTAGAGAAAGGTGGGAAGGAGGAAGGGAGACAGGCAGACTCAAGAGAATGACACCAATGTCTAATTTCATGTAATTTTTCTTTTCTTTTTGGTACTGAGAATTGAATGCAGGACCTTGTGCTTGCCAGGCAGGCTCTGTACTACTAGCTATGTGCCCAGCTCATGCAAGGCTTCATGTTAGATTTCCACTGCTGGAACAAAGGAACTGGCACAAGTAATTTAGTTTGGCTTGCAGATTCAGAGGTTCCAGTCCACAGCAATCT
>PVKA01052316.1:0-11776 GCA_004027165.1 Ctenomys sociabilis | reverse complement strand
AATGCTCTCTGTGAGAGCCTGAGAAAAAGTTTTCTCTTCATGTGACTCTCCCCAGGCACACTATAGAACTTCAATCTCTTTCCTCTGTGGCTCCACAATCTCCTTGCTCAGAAAATTTGGAGCTCACCTGAGTCTCATGATATTGCAGTACAGGTTCTCCTATGTCCTGAGTCTTCGCTGACCTTGAAAGGCTAGGGCCCAAATGTTGGCGGGCCTTGTGGCTCTTCTATTTCTCCAACTCTGACTTGTGATCTTAGGTTGTTAACCATCCAGAAGAAAAGCTGATTAGTATCCTGCAGCTTATGCCATTCACTTTGCTTTATCTGATTCAATTGATTTTACTTGTTGTACATTTCCTTTTGTATTTCTGCTTTTCGCTTGTTATACTAGGGAGACTATATGATATTTACACATGTGTGTCTGGTTTATTTCACTTATGAGTATATGTTCAAGTGGCATCCACTTCAGTATAAATGCTTCAAACTTATCATTCTTAATACCTGAGTAATACTCCATTATATAGAATTACCACAGGGTCTCACTGCACAGATCAGACTCGTAGTGATCCTCCTGTTTTCAACCTCCCAAGCACTAGGATTATAGACACACACAACCATGCCCTGTCTCAATCATCATCTCAGTGAGCCCCAGGAGCAGGGCTGGCACAGCTTGGCGTGCCGGGGATCAAAGCCCAAGTGCTGTGCCTAAGCAGGTGCTTTTGACTGCTGAGCTATCTGGCCAACACTTTCATTCTTTTTTATCTAGTTATAAGCCATTAATAACCAGTGTCAACTGAAGTGTTTTCAAACAAATATCACAATGCTCTATTTTTATATTAAAGGTATTTTTTTACCTACAGTTCTTTATGCTACCCTTAGAACACCCCTGTAAAATTTTATAAATGTCCATCTTTGATTTCTTCTAATATTTTAGTGTTTATATTGAAATGCTGAATCTATCTGAATTTTGCCCAAGTATTTGATAAGATTTATTAAGCTGACATTGATTTTGCCCAAAAGGCTCAGTGACAGTCTACCAGGTTATCAACTGATTAATAATTAGTTACCAGTAATACAGTATTCCCTTTTCTCAAAGATATGGAGTAAACCTTTTGTCGTAGATTAAATTCTTATTCATCTTTTTTGAACACTGTACTCCATTAGTTTGTTTGGTGACAGTACTATACTATTTAATTATTGGTACTCTGAATTTTTAAAAAATAAGAATACCAATTAACATTTACAATAAGAATAATGTTCTATTCTTTTTATAATAATCTTTAACCATAAGAACAGCTAACATTATTACTAATCCCAGTGTATCACACACCAGGTTACAACCTAACGTAGACCCTCCCTATTCTTCATTGTACCTAATGATATAAAAATTTAAGTATCATCCCCTGTTCACTTTAAAAAAATAAGAATTTGTCAACTACTAGTTGAGTATCAGGAGCCATTTTAAGTGAAATTTACAATAAACCTAAAAAGGAGGTACCATTGTTATCTCCATTTCATAGACAAAACTCATAACAAAATGAGATGAAACGTGTTCTGTCACTTAATAAGGGAAAAGCTGGGGGACCAGGGAGATGGCTCAGTAGACTAGGCACTTCCCTGGCAAGTGCAAGGGCCTGAGTTCAATCCCTGGTTCTGAAAAGGAAAAAAAAAGAATAAATAACTAAAGATGATTTAAGTAAAAAAGGGGGTAAAGCTGGGGTTCAAGGCAATCACACTTCAACTCAACCCACACTATGCTGTCAAAACATTTAAAAATGATAATAAAAACACATTTCTAAAACAATCTCTCTACATTTTTTCTTAGGAATTTTGTCATTTTCTCATAAATCAATTCATAGGATCTCTATGTATATCAGCAACATATGTCTCTTGCTATAAGACTTGTCAAATATTTGGCACTAACCTTTAAAATCTTTAAATTATAGGAATTTTTCACCATATAAAAAAGATTCATCTTTGTGAAGTAGAACATGTCTATCTTGACATTTTTGTCTTCTAGCTTTTCCCCCTACATGGAGGTTATACATATTTCTCTCCTCTTTCTCCTCTTCTTCCTCCTCCTCCTCTTTCTCTTCCTCTTCCTTCTCTTTTCTTCCTCCTCTTCCTCCTCCTCTTCCTCCTCTCCTTCTTCTTCTTCTTGACATATTTTCACTATTTAGTGCAGTAAGGTCTTAAACTCACTCATGTACCCCAAGCTGGACTTGAACTCACAGCAATCATGCCTCAGCCTCCTGAGTGCTTGGATTCCAGGCACATGCCACCACATTTTATACTTTTATATTTTAAAATGGCTTATATTCAGACTGATATTATCTGTGAGTATAACTTATTTTCTTCCAAATGAATGGTCCATTATGCTAATATATTTACAACAAACTTTTCTTTGGGCACAAAATCAAAAACAATGTTTTACCATTTTTTAGTTTTTTATATGTACTCTAAACTTTTATCTGGATATTTTTGATTATATATAAATCAGATCTCTCTTACCATCCCAATACTAAGTGGGTTTAATTTTGGCACCTTTGAGGTAAATGTCAACATCTGACAGAACAAGTATTCCATGTTATCTACAAATAATAAAATTATTGTTTACTCTTTAATTTACACTAATCATTCAGTTTTCTTATACTGTTGACTTAGATAACTCTTTTTTATTGCAAATAGAAATTAGTTTACTTTCTTGTTCAGAGTCGGGATGCATATTGCAAGCTCAAAGTACCCATTTTAGTACACTTCACCAAATACACCCCGAATCAAGTGTATGGAAGGAATGTTTTTTTTTTTTTTTTTTTTTATTTTTACTTACTGGTAATCCAGCAGTGCTTTTTAAAATATTAAGGGTATTTTTGAGGTCTAGTAACGTTTGACCATGTTAGGGAAATAAAAGTGCAAGGGCTTTGTTCTCACAAGACGCTGTCTCCGTGAGGGAGGAAGTGAGCACATTAGCTAAGACACCGGGTTCATGACTTGCCCATGAAATCTAGGCTGGGTAGAGAGGCATGGAACAGGAAGCCGGGCCAGGCATGATGATAAACACCTGAAATCCCCACTTGTGGGAGGCTGAGGCAAGAGGGTTGCCATGAGTTCAAGGTCTGCTGGGTGGCATAGCAAGACACCATCTCAAAAAGTGGGAGAGGCTTTCACTAAGGTCACAACAGGATGAACCATGTAGCATTGCTCTGAATTACGTTTTTCATCCAGGGAGCCACAGACCTTCTTAGACTTAGCTAACTCTCTAAAAAACAAAAAACAAATAGTTTGATAATTTAGGATAAATGTACCCTTTTCCTAGGTTAAGGCAATGATAATAGTATTTTACTAGGTCAGTTGTTATAAAGTCTTATCATGGTTGAGTGATTTCTCCTTATTAGTATTTTATGTGGAAGATTTTTTTCTTTCATAAAATGTCATTTAAAAATGTATCATGAATATGCATAAGAATAACAAAATAGGCACTGGTCCATACAACATCTTGTTAAAGAAATTAAAAATTACTAATACTTCAGGTGCACACTCTGCCCCTCCCTGGCCATATCTCTTCCTCAACCTGCCCATCCAAGAGGTAAATGCTGTCCAAGATTTCCTATTAATTATGTCCTTGCTCTTCTTTAGAGAATTATCAGCTAATTCAAAATAGCTTCTTTGCTTATTTTTTATTTTATATAGATAAAATATTTTCCTGCCTTGCATGCAATTCCTGAAATTAGTTTATTACATGTGGATAACATGTATTCATTTTTGCTGTGTTAACTGTACAGGTGGCAGGTAGCAGGTTATTATGCTTCTATCTAGATGCTATCCCAAAGGCTTATGCACCCAGAGGTGGGGCTGTTTGGAGATGGCTGGGCCTAGAATGCGTGAATCTAGACTGAGGGTGCAATACTAGGATTAATGGTGGGTGGTACAGAATTAGTCCACAAATCAGTTTATCATAGCTCTGGGTGTGGGTAATAGGAAGTCCCACCCTCAGTGTGGGTGGGGTGGCACCCCTCAAACGGCTGGTGGCCTGAAGGGGGTAAAAGGAAAACAGATGCTTGCTGCTTCCTGATGTCTGCCTGCCACACAGTGAACTGTTTCTCCTCTATGATGGCCTTCTGCCATCCAACCCTCCCTTGAAAACTCTGCAAACTGTGAGTTAAAACAAATGTATTGTCCATTAACTTCTGAGTGTTGGGTATTTTGCCCCACCAATGACAAAAGTAAATAAGACATAGTTGTTTCCACTGGGGAAGATCATCTGCAATGCTATTGTGAACTTTCTTACTCCTGCATCTGCTGGTGCATAGCTATCTGCAAGAGTTTCTTAGGTAAGAGCAGATATAAGTTTGGCCGTGTACAACTGACCATTTAATAACAGTTCAGTTCAATAAATCAGTTTATCTGTTTAGCAGTCTCCTTATACCAAGTAAGCATACTGTTTATTAAGCCTTGATGTCTATTAAGAAAATACTCTTGTGCTTCATTAATCTTTAATTACTAGCTCCTTATTCTAGCCAATAAATTTTTGATCATCTAGATTAATAAATTCAAATTTTGGGGCCAGCAAGATAGCTCAGCAGACTAAGCGCCCATAGCGCATGCTGCACCAGCCCTGTTCCCCGGCGTGCTGAGCTGGACCCAAGTCCGGGTGCGGTGGTGTGCACCTGTAAATGCCAGCACTGGGGAGGCTGAACACAGGAGGGTTACTACGAGTCTGAGCTGTGTAGTGAGACCCTGAACCAAATAACTAAATATAAATATATTATATATAAATATATTATATATATATATATATTTTTTTTTTATTGAGAATACATACTTTGAGGGACTCCTGGTTTATAAATTCTACTTACTTTGGTGCTTTCTAACAAGGTTTTAATCTTCCTCACAAAATTTTGCCAATATTTGGTTACAATTATTTCTTGCATTTTATATTTTGCTGTTATTATTGTCCATTATGAAGCTACCTCTTTCTTCAGCTGCAGCTTTTGCTTTGGACTGTTATATACAAATAAAATTTTTACTTACTGACTTGTTCCTAGAACTTTATTAAATTCTTCATTAATCATACTAATTTATCTGAATTTTCCTGTTTTGGAGGTGACAAAAAAGACTATCTTAACAATAACTTCCTAGGATAATAAGAATATTAGTATTTTTTCCTCTTAAATTCCAAGCATTACCATCAAACCTATTGTCCCACTTACTGAGGAAGAAGAGGCAGGAGGAAACTTGAACCGATGAGTTCAAGACCAGTCAGGGAGGCACAGCAAGACCATATCTCAGAAAAACCTAAATGGGGGCTGGTCAGATAGCTGAAGTCTAAAGCACCTGCTTAGGAAGCTCAGGTACTGCTGTTCAACCCCTGGCACCACGTGCTGCACCAGCCCTGCCCCCACTGTGAGTTGGACTGGCCACAAAAATAAAAGGAAAGAAAAACCTACATGAAATAAATTCTTATACCTTTTGATTTTTACTGTCACGGCCTTGTATAGGACCTCCAGTGCGATGTCTGAAAGGATGTATTTATATTCTTCTGACCTTGAAAAGAAAGCTTTCAAAACTATATCTTTTTTTTTTTTTTTTTGGCTTGCTCAGGCTACAGTAAGGGTGGGTCTGGTAAGGCATGGGAAGTGGAGATCAAACTTACGTCCCCTGTGACTGACTGAGTTTGCCCCAGTAGGCGCTGAAACAACTGAGTTAACCTGCAAGCCCCCTCAAAACTACATTTTGAAGTATGATGTTTGCTATACTTTTTCACTGTGAAAGACTTTCATTGCTTTTTCAAAAAAAATTATTCCTGTATTTCTAAAAGCATTTCCCTCATCATTTTAATTGTGAAGCATAATTTAATTTTCCAAAATGTATTACTATTTTCATTATCACATGTTTGTAGTACATAATCATTATGTTCATTATAAAGAGTAGATACATGAACATAGCATTTCTTATAGCTTTTAATTCCCCTTCCTCTACCCTCTCCAAATGTATTTTTTTTTTAATGAATTTAGGGCAGAGACTACAGAACGTACAGTATCTCACTACACAGATCGGACCCATAGTGATTCTCCTGTCTTCAGCCTCCCAGGCACTGGGATCACAGGTGCCCACCACCACACCCAGTTTCAATGGCCATCTCAGCACACCCCGGGGGCGATTAACCCCAGCTGTTGCGCTCTGCCAAAGCAGGCACTTCAGTCCACTGCGCCATCTGGCCAACCCTTCCAAATGCAGTTCTTATCTGTTAAGATGATCCTACTATTTTTCTCCTGTGCCTATTATGGAGATTAATTACACTGACTTTTATTTGTATTGTTAAGCCAACCTTGCATTCCTGGAAGGAACCCACTTTAACAATGATGCATAATGGTTGTTCAGTGCTGGATTTAGTTTGCTAGCATTTAGCTTGGAATTTTTCCCATTTGTAATTGTGACATATTAATCTATAATTTTCCTTCCTTGCTCAGTCTTCATTTACTACAAAAGGAAATGTTAAACTCAGTTAAAAAAAGAAAAACATCTCTTAATTTTTTCTTTTACTGTGTTTAAGAACAGAAAAATCTGTTTCTTATCCTTTTCTAAGATGGTCAGACAGACTTTACCACACAGAAGGCCATGGCAATAGTATCGGGAACCACGACAAAAGGGACCTACTGTAGGGAGAGAAAGATTAAGCTTGACTCCCAAAATTTGTTTCCTGAATTTGGGTTATAATTGCCCTAAAGCCATTTAGGTAGTTTTCTTTGTAAGAAAAAAAATTTAACTTAATAATCTATTTTTTTAAAAAATTATACAACTAATTGGGCTTTTTGCCAATTTAAGTAGTTTGCTTTTGTATATCTTCTTAAAAACAAGCTTTCAAATTTACCATCAGAATATTATATGGTATTTATCAGTTGTGTGATATTATATCTAAAATTCTTTATGTGATCTTTCTCTTCCTGTCTGTGTTTCTATCACATATGTCTTCCAATCTCAATTAAGCTTGGCAGATCTTTGTCAATGTGAAAGGCCTTCTCAAATAATTCACTAAATGAAACAAGTTATGATGAGTCATATAACTTACCACTGAGATTAAGAAATAGAGTGCTGTTGTAGGATTGATTTGGTGGTCATGAATTTGTTACTTGTTCTTTGTCATGGAAGTATTTTACTTCTTCATTAATTTTGAAAGAGAGTTTTAAAGAGTATATCAACCAGGGTTGGAAGTTGCTTTGTTGTAGGACCTGAAATATTTCACTCCAAGCTTTTCTTGACTTGATGATTTGTGTTGAGACAGATATGACATCCTACACACAATTAGATATAATAGCATCAAGCAAAATTTAGAAGTTGACAAACTGTGGTAGCTAATTGTTTTGTAATGTAGTCTGTAGGAGCAAAGACAATAGTTATATAATAAAACATCATAAATTTTGAGTTTGTATGTAAAGTCATTCCTTTTTTTGTATTTTTTTAGGGAAGGGTCTACAGAGTGTTCAGGATCTCACCATTAGATCAAACTCACAGTGATCTGCCTCTTTACAGCTTCCCAAGAATTTAGATTACAGGCATGCGCAGTCTGTCGCTCTCCTTGTTAGGGTGAATGTACCCGGTTTCATCTGTCCAGTTGCCAGGTTCAAAGTACTTCCCTTCACATAGCCTGAAGTGACAGTGTTTTGAGCACGTGCATGTCAGTCACTGCTGAAGACTGGGCTGGGCACCTGGATTTGTTCTGGCAAGATTATCCCTATTGTGTTTTTCAAGACAAGTACTCCCTATGCTTTTCAGGCTGACCTTGACCTCCCTCTGTAGCCAAGGCTGGCCTGAAACTTGCAGTAATGCTCCGGCTTCAACTTTCCAAGGGCAGGGATGCCGGGCATGCGCCGCCTCACCCAGCCCCAGCCTACCTATGCTTCTCTGGCCTTTTTCTTTGCATTCCTTTCTATCTAACAATGCCTACAGACCTTTTGAAAGGCAGGTATTTATACTCATTCCCTGCCCCTCACCCCCCACTGAAGCACAAACTGACTTCTGAGAGACCCTGGGAGAGGTCCACCAAGTTAGATGGTTTCTCTCTGGAGCTATGCACAACTCCTCAAACACACCTTGGGATTCAACCTTCCATCTCTGACCTGGCTTCCTGTCCTTTCCTGCTCTGCACAAAAGCTTCCATTCCTGATTTCACTCGCTCCAATTCAACGGAAGTGAACAGGGCCAAGACTTTATTCACAACATAGGGTTTCTGTAACAACAAGGTCTAGAGAAGAAGTAGACGTGAGTACATGATAGGACACTTGGATTTGCAGAAAGCCTTTCCATTCTTGTTCAGGAGAGGAGGAAGATAGGAAGGTAAGATTCCAGAGCAGAGAACCAGGGGCACTAGGGGCAGAGTTAAAAGTTTGAGTGGCTGGACTCCTCAGAGGCCACATGCTAAAAGGCATTGAATAGAGTCGCACCCCAATCTTTAGAGTTCCTTTTCCCTTGGGGCTCCTGCCCACCATCAGCCAAGGTCTTCTGCAGCTTCCTAGGGCATCCCGGGCAGTAGCATAGGCTCTGGGCCTGCATTTGTCCACCTCCACTGGCAATGGCCTCTCCTGGATACCTCAGGGTGGCTTTGCCCTGCAGCATCTGCATGACCTTCAGGTGACTGGAGCTCCTCTGTGGCATAAGCCACTGGGTCCTGGACATGTAGATCTTGGCAGGATTTCTATCCCCTGGCTACTCCAGCTGTGGCTCCATCTTCAGTGTCAACCCAGTGCAGTGGCTGGCCTTCATGGGAGCCGACCTCTCCACAGCTCTAGCAGGAACAGTGGCATAGGGCCTCAAAATGAGTTCTCATGCCCAAGCCTGTTCTGAGCTTAGACCTGATGGCTTGTGGGGTTCTGGTCATCCCAAACCTTTGCTGTGCTCTTCCAAGGCTGATGCAAGGAGCTCCATAGCAGCAGATTCCCAAGCAGGTCAAGAGAAGCAGAAGGGCAGGTGATGTGCTGCTGGCTGGGCCTTCTTTGACTCATCTGCACCACTCATTGGTTCAGGGACTCAGGAGGAAGTCAGCACCTGAGTTCTTCAGCATGTACCTTTGAAAAGCCCTGGGCTTGGATGGAATCATGAAACAGCAGAGTAGGGTGTGTTGGGTACAGTGATCCAGGGCATTAGCCACTTTCCTTCCCTTCATAAAGTTTCTCTGTGCTCGATTCACCCTGAAAAATGACATTCTGGTGTCTCATTCTCTTGCAGTGGTAGAGAGGCATAGTGGGGCTGTACCTAGCTCTAGGATCACGAGTTAGTATATGGTGACAAGCAACCTTCTTTTTTCTTTCTTTCTTTCTTTTTTTTTTTTATTTGGCAGAACTAAGGATTGAACTCAGGCCCTTGTACTTGCCAGGGAAGCACTTATCCTACTGAGCCATCACCCTGGCCCCACAATCTTTTCTTTGTGCTTGGATTATAGGCATACCTGGTAAACCCTGATTTGGAGTGTAGATTCTTGGGGTCTTTTTTTTGGTGGAGGGGTCTGCATACTTTAGGTTGGCCTGGAACTCACCTCAATCCTTCTGCTTCAACCTCATGTGTGTTGGAATCACCATTCCCAGGGAACCTAGTTTTGTTCTGTCTTCTTTTGTTTTGTGTTATTTTAAAAAAGAGAAAAAGCTTATTCAGCTTATAGCTTGCAGTGGTGTGAGTCCATAATCAGCTGTCTCCAAGGTAGTGTGGCTCATAATGGAGGGGCAACAGTTCATGGGTTAAACATAGATAGATAGGTGAATAAACACAGTGTGACAGACAGATAAATGGGAGAGAGAGAGAGAGAGAGAGAGAGAGAGAGAGAGAGAGAGAGAGATGATAGGTGAACCTAAGTGTTTTGGAAGGCCAAGGGAAAAGTCCTCCTGCACAGAACAAAAGTGCTAATGGTTGGGGATGTTAAGTCCATTAGACAGAAAGCACTGGGGGCTAGGAGAGGAACTTTTCAGGGAGTTTTGGGTAAGACCTCCTTGAACAATTAATATGTGTTTGAAGATGGTGGCACACAGCTGCAGTGTAGGATGCCGAAGCAGGAGGATGGAAAGTTAAGGCCAGCCTAGCCTGAATAGCAATATCTCAATACCCAAAAATGGAACAACCAAAAGAACTAATATTTCCAACAAATGGAGAAGCCAGGTGTGGTGGCACTCGCCTATAATCCCAGCACTCAGAAGCTGAGGCAAGAGAATAGCAGTGAGTTCAAAGTCACTGTATACTACAGAGTGAGTTCAAAGTCAGCCTAAACTGCAAAGCGAGACTCTGTCCAAATAAATAGACAAAACAAAAGCAGAAAGGCAGGCAATTCTGTTAGCAGACTGTAGATGTCACTATGGACATAGACTACATGGCTAAATATCACCAGCTACTACACCAGAAATAACAAAATAAAAGCTAATTTTTGAAAATAGTAGCCAATACTTAGAGTTTTCACTTTGACTAACTGTATGCTGATACCTGCAATCTGAACTGTGTCAAGGACAGCAATGTGCAGTACCAAAACCGTGGTTGAGTATCTCTCATCTTGGCCTTCTAAATGTGTTCCATTTCTAATGTCTTACCAATTATTTTTTTAATGTATTTAGGGCAGGATCTACAGGGTGTACACAGTCTCACTATGTAGATGAGATTTATAATGATCCTCTTGTCTCCAGCCTCCCAAGCACCGGATTACAGGTTCATGCCACCACACCCAGTCTCAATCACTCTCTCCAATCACTGGGCTGGCACAACACTCTGGGGATGGAACCTCAGCCACTGTGCTCTGCCTAAGCAGGAGTTTTAATCTGCTGAGCTATCTGGCTGGCCCTTTATCAATTATTATATTCTCTTTAAAATAATTTTTTAAATAAAAAGACAAGAAAAAATAAGGTTTATTGAAAGCAAGCATTAATTTTCAATTATATATCCAATCTTGCATTACTATATCAGTTAATCTGGGCAGCATATTTGATGATAAAAATGTGTGCCATAACACCCACTATTACTTTGCTATTCTTGTTTTGAAAATCTGTAACATATATATTGTTGTATGTTCCCGTTTATTTGTTTCTGCTATTTATTTTTGCTTTCATTTTTACTCTTCAAAATAAAATATTTTAAAACACCACAAAATATAAACTAAAAACAAGTTCATCTTGGTAATTAAAGATAATATATCATCAAGATATTTGAAGCGGAAACTTAATGCAAAACTGTTTCAATGTTCCATTTTATCACCAGAAAGACAGATTATGCTCTAGAAAAATTCCTTTGTGATGAAATTTTTTATTTTATTTTATTTTTTTGGAGGTTGAGAAAAAAACTTTATTGGATAGAAAAGCTTCTGTCCAGGAGGGACAGAAGGGGAGACCTGAGCGGGTTGCCTCAAATTCTTTTTTTTTTTTTTTTTTTTTTTTTGCAGAACCAGGGATAGAACTCAGGCCCTTGCACTTGCCAGGCAAGTGGTTATTCAACTGAGTTATCGCCCCGGCCCTGAAATTTTTAAAAATGCCCTATGCGGAGCCGGGGAGATGGCTCAGTGGAATATGCACTTCCCTGTCAAGCGCAAGAGCCTGAGTTCAATCCCTAGTTCTGCAAAAAAATAAATAAATAAAAATGCCCCAGGCATGATGTTCATCCTGTAATCGCAGTACTTTGGGAGGCCGAGGCAGAAAAATGACCAGAGTTCAACACAATTTAGCTCATTTAGCCAGATCCTGTATCAAAATTTAACATTAGAGAAGAGCAGGGTATGTGATCAATTACATGGGTCCTGTAAACAGAAAAGAAAC
>PVKA01052315.1:0-11777 GCA_004027165.1 Ctenomys sociabilis | reverse complement strand
AAAGAATAGAATCATATTTGGAATGCTGTGCTTCCAGCATTGTGAAAGCTATGGGTGCTGTAGAATATGACCTTTTAGCTACCTTGGTTCCATGTCTCGGAGCTATGTTACAACTCTAAATTACAGACAATGGACAGCAATGCAAAATAATTCTTATCAACAGTCATGTAAATAAACAATTCACATCCCCTTCCCCACCCTCCACACCAATGATAAGCAAAGTAGCACATTTAACATAAGTTTTACTTCTATAAAAATTATCCTTTCATAGTAATGTATTTTTCAGGGCACTATTATCTAAAACTATCTTTAGTTTTATACTTGGATGGATGGATGGGTTGGGTATAAAATTATAGATTAAAAATTCAATGTCATCTCACTCTTGTTTTTTTTGTGTAGCACTCCCTCCCCACTTTTCTTCTTAACCCCTCAAGATTCAGGAACATAATGATAATGTGCCTGGGTGAGAGTCTTTCATTCATTTTTCCAATTACTTTAGTAGATCGATGATTGGAGACACCTACCCTTCAAGTCTAGATATATTTGCGTATTATTTCTCTTAAGACTTTCTCCTCTTGCCTCTTTTCCCTCTTCCTTAGATCTTTATGTTGAATGCCTAGGCTGATCTATTTCTTTCATCTCCCACACCCTCATTTTCTTTAATGCATTAGTTTCCGTATGGACTGAAGTAGCTTTCCATATCTCATTGACCACTTCTTTCTTTGTTTGCAGAACCCGGGCTGGAACTCAGGCTCTTGCGCTTGCTAGGGAAATGTTTATCCTACTGAACCATCTCCCGGGCCTGACCACTTGTTTTGATTGTTCTTTTTTCTTTTAAATCTATTTTTTTGAGGGCTGACCAAATAGTTCAGCTGATTAAAGCACCTGCAAGCAGGCTCAGGGGTTCAATCCCCAGGCCTGCCGTGCTGGCCCTGCTCATGGGGTATGCTGAGGTAGCAATTGAGACTGGGCATGGTGGCCCAGGCCTGTAATCCCAGCTCTTGGGAGGCTGTAAGCAGGTGGATCACTAAGAGTCAGATCTAGTAGTGAGAGCCAGAACACCCTGTAGTCCCTTCCCTAAAAAATACAAAAAAAAAAATAGCCAGGCGTGGTGGCGCAGGCCTGTAATCCCAGCACTCGGGAGGCTGAGGCAGGAGGATTGTTGTGAGTTCCAGACCAGCCTGAGCTACAAAGTGAGCTTAAGGCCAGCCTGAACTGCATAGTGAGACCCTGTCTCAAAAAAAAAAGACAAAAAAAAAAGAACAAAATACAAAAAAAAAAAAAAAGGATAAATCTATTTTTTGTAAAATAACTGTTATGGTTTCTAGTTGTTCCCCCAAAGCCTCATGGGGTGGGGACTTCTAGAGTTTGAAATTAACTCATGATCTACTGGGATTATGGGTTTTAGTATTACTGGGATTATGGGTGTGAGTACTTCCCCCATCCTGGGGCAGAGAGCCGGACTGCAATATAAGAGACAGAGAGAAGACTTTCTGCAGCCATTGCTCTTTGTTGTTGCTGTGCGGATGCCACGAACTGTTGGTCTCTGCCATGTGCCCCTCTGCCTTGGGGCCAGCTGAGTATGGACTGAAACCTCCAGCAACTGTGGCCTGAACAAACCTTTCCTTCCTTCATTTTGGGTGTTGGGTATTTGTCCCAGCAACGAGAGAAGAGTAACTAAGACAATAACAATATAAACTAATACCTTATCAATATATCACTACATTTCATAAGATGCCGACTTTGAGCAAGACGTGCATGTGTGTGCGCACACACTCATGCATGCTTGCTTCTCACCTAGAAACAACTGGTCACTGGGCTAACCTTGCTAGCCATGTGTTGTCTTCAGGATTTGCCAGGGAACAGATTTAATACACGACACATAACAGGATTTTATAATACTGACCGAACAGTCAAGTGCAAAAGAGTGTAGGAGATCTGTGCCCACACAAGCCACCCAAAGTGTCCGCCCCAGGGCGACCTCCTCCACAAGTCCAGCTGGAGGCCTAGAGCCCAGAAACAATGTGTCACGTAGGTCTGCATCAAGGGTCTGCTGGGAAGGCCCAAAGGTCAGGGATGGAAGCTGGAGAATTGGTGCCAGCAGGCTGAAGGGTCTGCACTGGAGCCACAGAGCTTCCCTGGGAGGAACCACAGCCATCCCCAGTGACAGTGACGATCTGAGCTCCTCTGACCATGAGTTTGTACCAGGACTGCCAGAGTGAGGGCCTTCTCCGGAGGACCAACAGCACACCATCTTCTCCTCCACCTCTCCCTTGATGCTGTTAGTAATAATCCTCACCACACCGACACAGTTCGCTGGGTACCACAAGGTGGCCATTAGAATCCTCAGCATCTTGACAAATACCTTTGCTGAATAAATCTTCAACTCACTACTAAATATTAATCTAGTACTTTCTACAGGGTTAAACAGAAAATGAAATTATTTAACTTTGTACAAAAACCTAGCTATTGTCAGCCGACTATTTTCTTCTTGTTCCCACTCCAACCTCTGCTAGGTTCTGCAAGCAATTCCTACAGCAATCCGGAGAGCCAGGAACTCATATTGTCTGCAATTCACAGGCAAGGACTTTTACCTGACTGTTTAAGTCCCTGCACTGAGAGCAGAGTCCAGAAACCATACCACGTGCCCCGAGCTGACTCCACTCACATCCAATTCTGACACATTTATAGTACTGTCAATTGGGCCAGGAAGATAGCTCAGTAGAATAAGCACTTGCCTGGCAAGTGCAAGGTCCTGAGTTCAATCCTTGGTACCACAAACAAAACAAAACAAAAAATAAACAAATACAGGACTGTCAAGCGCATGCCGATTGATTCCATGTTGAAGAGAAAATATGCCTGCATTGATTAATGAGGTCTACCACAGGCCCAGAAATGGGGGTTTGGGATTAAGCCTACTTTCTTCTTTTGGGTCTCTTCTTTTTTGTATCATGAATCGAACTCATGACCTCACCCTTGCCAGGCAAGTGCTACGCCACTGATCTATATCCTTTTCCCTTTTTCTTTTTCCAGTCTTTAAAAACCCTGCCTCTATTCCTTGGAGAGGAAGAAATAAAATTGTCTTTGGGATCGTGCATGATTCCAGTGCTCTTGAAATGAGGGCGTGCTGACATCCAGAGCATTCGGAGGTCACTTTGTTTCTTGGCTACAGAATTCTTTAACTGCCTGTTTATAATTTATCTGGGCAAAGGACTGGTAATTAAGCATCTGAATGCACTGATATCCTCCTTCTCCTGTGTCAAGCATAGAAAGTCAGAAAAATAATTGCCCTGCACCATGGTACCACTGGGTCCTATCAAAAGCCAGTGAAGCTTCCCGACCCTCAGTCCCTCAGCCGCCCCGACACCTCTCCCGCAGAGCAGAGCGATGACCAGCCAGCTGGTCCCCGACCTTCTTCCAGCGAGAGTGGCCTTACAGCACGGCTTTCAGAAGAATGCTACACCGGCCCCAGCCTGTCCATCCAGCAGAGACTAACAGCTGGGAGAAACGGATGGTGATTTTTTTCCCACCTCTACCCTCTGTTCAAAGTGGACTTTCATCTGACACTCAGAACCGACCTCTACTGGCTTATGATAGTCCCATAAGGTGTTCATTCGCCCCTTTCCCTCCTTGCTTTTTTGTTTTCTTCCCCAGCTAAAATACTACCCGGATCCTGAGAATCTCTGGAATGACCCTAACACTTTAACCACCAGGTAGGGGAGCAGGCAGAGGAAAGTAACCACAGGTTTCCCTGGCACTCGCGACTGAGGGGAGAAGGAAATGCAGTGTGGGAGCCGGCAGCCTAGGCCGGCAGCACGCTGAAGGAGGCAGATGGGGATTGAGCCCGGGACACAGGCCTACCGGGCTGCTGTCGGGGAGCACCTCTGATGGGGAGCACCTCTGATGGGGAGCACCTCTGATGGGGAGCACCTCTGATGGGGAGCACCTCTGATGGGGAGCACCTATGATGGCGTGAGGCCTGCCCTCCCCACAGGCTCAACACATTCCTGACAAGAGCCAAGTCGACCTAGGATTGCAATGAGCATCTTGTAGCTGGGCATGGTAGTGCACATCTGTGTTCCTAGCACTCAGGAGCCCGGGGCAGGAGGATTCCTGTGAGTTCAAGGCCAGCTTGGACTCTAAACACAGACTGCAAGATCCTGTCTCAAAACAACAAAACAAAAACAAAAAGTACCCCCAAAAAAGAAATTTGCGATTTCCCAGCTTTAGATCTAAAAGGCTCAGATCAGAGTGTCTTTGGGGTTGATTTTGCAGAGCCTGTGTAGGAGGCGTGGTCCGTGCCTGTCCTGCCACGTCCGCAACTCGATGCCTGCTGCCATCTCCACACGAGGGTGGAGCACTGTCGCTGTGTGGGTCTCTGGTCTACATCTCTCCCTGTGTCCTTCTTGCTTACTTATTTTTTGAGACAGTATTTTGATCCATAGCCCAAGCTGGCCTCGAACTTGCGCTGAACCTCTTGCCTCAACCTCCCGAGTGCTGGAGTCACAGGACCATACAACCAGCCTAGTAACATCTCTCCCTTTCTCAGGACACCAGGCACAGTGGCTGGGGCCCGTCCTCCTGGCTGCTCTTAGCACCGTTTGCTGTACCAGCACTACAGGGGCCGTGGAAACACCAGTAGGGATGAGGCGTCTCAAGGTAGAGGGTAGGTGCGGACAGCCCTTCCTGCTTTTCCTGAGCTACCTCCCTGCTGTCTGTGTCTCTCACCCAGCCTTGGATCCTGTGGTGGTCCAGCCAGCCTCCCCCTTGATGGGACACCACACCGAGTGACCCTCCAACTGTACAACATTTTCATAACTGCAAATGTGGCTGACTCTGAGACTCCTGCGTCCCCATGTGCCGACCAAAGGGTTGCAGCCAGGACTCTGTGGTCCCTGGCTGCCGTGGCCTGTAAGGACCCCCACACACACACCCCAAAACCCACCCGCCTGCACAGTAACAGAAACTGCTTGGGACTGACTGGCAGGGTGTAAACCCGTTCAATATGTTCCTGATTTTCTAAAACACCACATATGCCTAGAAACAACAGGGAGGCAATGCACCGAAACGTTAACAGTTGTGCTCTGTGGTGGTGACATTTTTGTAAATATATTTTGAGATTTCCATATTTTCCACCATCACAATACAAAAGTCATTTTTAAAACGCATTTATCAACTGTTTTATTTAAGCTTGTGTGCAGTGAAATGGTAGAAATCCCTTCAGGTGATAATCAATCTGGTGGCTTCAACACTTGACATTTGGAAATCAAGGTTTTATTCTTGTTGCCAAGGGACCTCTATGTGTTGCCCTCTAAATTCTCACCCAAGGGCACAGATTTAGAAGGCTGGTGCTGCAGAAACCCAGACCCCATAGCAAAACTGCTTTTTCCAGGGGCTCCTCCCTACTCACCCACCCAACCCAGGACAACTTCAGTGGTGGCCCCGCAGGAGGAAGAAAGCATCTTCCACTCTTCCCAGAGGCCCTGAGCAAGCACGGGTATGCACGCATGTGCCTCTGTGTGTGTGTGTGTGTGCGTGAGAGAGAGAGAGAGAGAGAGAGAGAGAGAGAGAGAGAGAGAGAGAGAGAATGTGTGTACACATACTTCAACACTTAGCACCTTGTGACCTTGGGAAAATTAATGAACCTCCTGTGGCAGGTAGAATCGCAGCTCCTGAAGAGGTGCATTCCAAATCCCCACAACCTGAGGATATGTTACTGTTTTTATTTTTTTGTTGTTGTGTTTTTTATTGTTGTTGTTTTCGTATTTTAGGGAAGGGTCTACCGGGTGTTCAGGGTCTCTCTACTAGATCAGACTCATAGTGATCCGCCTGTTTACAGCCTCCCAAGAGCTGGGATTACAGGCACGTGCCAGCACGCCCAGTCTCAACTGTCATCTCAGCACATCCTGGGGACGGAGCTGGCACGGCAGGCCTGGGGATGGAACCCCGAGCCCCTGAGCCTACTTGCAGGCGCTTTAATCCGCTGAGCTATTTGGCTGGCTCTACGTTACCATTTTTGCCAGCAGCTGGGCCCACATATTCCCTTCTGCCCCTTCCCACACTCCGCTCTGTCTCTGGTCTTCCAGGCAAGGTGGGGAGTGGGTGCTGGTGCATGGTAGTTAGAAGGGGACTGCATAGCGCAGCCCAAGCAGTAGACATAGGTGTGAAAAACAGCAACAGAGGTGGACTCAGGACATAGCCCAACAGCAGAGCCCGGGCTTGGTGGCAGGGGGCCTGAGCTTGAAGCCAGAGAAAAAGAGGGCAGAAGCTGCACAGTGACCCTTAACACGCACAAGAGTGAATGAAGGATGGAACACAGCTTCATTCAAGATATCAGAAGAGGAAACTTTCCCAAATGCAACACGTATGTGTACAACAGACTCTGCAGGTGTTCTGCACTTCAGAATGATGCAATATGAATGTCATTAAATAGCACAAAAACTCACACATCTGTAATCCCTGCACTAGGGAAGCAGGAGGGTCACCATTAAGTTCAAGGCCAGCTCGGGCTACATAAATGAATTCAAGGCCAGCCTGCACTATATAGTGAGACCCTGTCTCTAAATAAATAGATTAGAAAATAAGCTAAATGTGGCTAAAAATCAAATCAAAATCATGAAGGAGAGACTCAACAGTGAATATAGAAGAAAAAGAGTAAGAGAGTCAAGCAATGAGAAAAAAGATGGCAGAGGCTGGGCGTGGTGGCATACACTTGTAATTCCAGCACTCTGAGAGACTGAGGCAGGAGAACTGCAAGTTCCAGCCCAGCCTGGGAAGCTTAGTGTCTTAGCAAAACTTTGAAGAAAAACAAGGAGGGGGAGGCTACAGATGCAGCTCAGGGTAATGGCCCTAGGTTCAATCTCAAGTACTTCTTCCAGGGGGCCTGCTCATTAGCTCAGTTGTTTAAGTGTCTGCTTAAGCAAAGCAGTCAGGCTCAGGATTCTGTGGTTTGATCCCCAGATCCTCCTGCCTTACCAGACCTGCCCTTAAGGCATCTTGAGGGAAGGATGGGGATCCTTCAAATACTTCCTCCTCTACTTACTTTTTTGGAGGAGGGAGAAAAGGAAGAGGAAGAGAAGGAAGAGGAGGAAGAGGAGGAGGAGGAAAAGAAGTCCTAGATACAAAACTCGAAGATCTACTAACCAGTATAATTGAGATTCCACATGTACCCATCCCAACAAAAAGAACTTGAAAGTAGTCAGAGATATAATATAGGAAAATTCCTCTAACATCTAACCAAAATCCACAGTAAAAACTGAAAACTGCTGCATATACCAGGAAAAATTATTCTAGTATCATTGACAATGACACATCCTGTTTAAGGGTCTGCGGTTTAAATTTTTTTTTTTTTTTTTGTCTTTTTGAGACAGGGTCTCACTATGCAGTTTAGACCAGCCTTAAGCTCACTTTGTAGCTCAGGCTGGTCTCGAACTCACAACAATCCTCCTGCCTCAGCTTCCCAAGTGCTGGGATTACAGGCATGCGCCACCATGCCTGGCTTGGGGTTTAAAATTTTTAAGGAAAAAGAATAATTGTTCAGATGGACTAGTAGTAGGAAAAATTGAAAGTAGATTTTTTGGGGGGTATTGTCGTTTATGTAACAGTTCTTTTTAGGTGTTTTTCTTTTTGTTTTGAGCCAGGGTCTCGCTATGTAGTCCAGGCTGGCCTTGAACTCACAGCTATCCTCCTGCCTCAGTCTCTTGAGTGCTGGGGTTGCAGGTGTGCACCACTATGTTTGGCTTACGTAACGCCTGCTGGCATATGCTTTCCCACTGTATTTTTGTCAGTGCGCACAAATTCTCCGTGGCACCTTCCCGCACACGTCTCACTCTTTGACCTTATTTACCCCTCTGCTCTCCTTGCCCCTTCTCCTGACCCCTGCCTCTTCTCAAATAGTCCTCCATCGACTCTCACCTTCTCTTCTGAGGTTACAGGTGGTAGTGAACATACACAGGACTTGTCTGAGACTCCAGCCCACCCAATTTCCTGGGGATGACAGCGCCTGGCTCTAGGCATCCACACTTCAGCGCCTGTGACTTGGGCCTGTGCAGGTGGTTCTGCAGCATCTGGTCCCTCTGCCACAGCCAGACTTCTATCCCTCCGCACAGGGAGTGATGATAGCCATTCTGACTGGGGCAAGATGGAGTCTCTATAGTTTTGCTTTATGTTTTCCTGATGGCTAAACTGTGAACATTTTTTCATATAATCACTGGGCGCTTCTTTTAAGAAGCAAGTCCAAACTCCAGAAGTCCTGTAGTAGTTCCCTGTGGAACATCTGAAGCAATCTGTGGCGAACTGTGAACTCCACATGGCCCCACCTCTATGGCGCTTCTGGTGGTAGCTCCTGTGACTTCTCTATTGGGCTGGCTTTGCTCCCTTTTTGCAGCTTTCCTCAGACGATCCACGTTCTTGGCTTTTCCAGACTTCTGCGGTTTCTATGGAGTAGGCTTCTCCTTCACAGCTTTACACACTGCCCCTCAGGGGCCCCCTGCCCGGCCTTCAGGCCTCCTGAAACCTAGATGGAAGCCTTCTTAACCTTAGAACTCCTGCATACTGCAAGCACTTAAAACTAGCGAGACCTGGATGATGCCGAGGGCTACCGCCGGCTGGAGCAGTAGCCGGGATTTCTTCTCTCTTGGCTGGGGTCGAGTTTCTGGATCTCTGAGCACTCCGAACCTGATTCTGAGCTACAAATTCTCTATGCTGGTGCCATTCTGGAACATGGAGCTCTGTGGCTTTCTCCTCGGGGCCAAGCCTCTCACCCTTGCGGTTCTGAGGCCACGAGGGTGGAGACCTGCCCACCTCCTTGATGAGCTCAGGCCATCCTTTGTATTCTTTTGTTCCTTCCTAGCAGTGCAGATCCTCTGGGCTCTATCTTTGAGGCCAACAGCTTTATCGGCGTTTCCTTTCTGGCCAGATTTACAACATTTTGAATCCTCCCACTGGGTTCTTTGCTCTTGATTCCCTATATAAATCTGACTAAGACCCATCAACAGTAGCCATGCCACTGCCTCAACATCCCACTGCCTTGAGATTTCTTTTGTAAGATTAATCAGTCCACCCTACCCTGCTTAATCTCAGTCTCAAAGCCTTTGGACACAAGCAAAATGCAGACAAACTTTCTGCCAATCCATAACACACATTAGTCAGATTCCAACAACCAATGCAGTGCTATTCCCAGCAGAAATCTTCCAGGCCTGGTCTTCATAGGCAGGATTTCTGTCAGCCTTTTTGTCTTCTGAGCTCTGACCAGAATCTCCCATACAGAACAACCAAAGCTGTTGTAGCACTTCTCTTGCAGGTGACATCTCCAGATCTTTCCTCTCTCTTCTCATAAACCCTTCCCAAAATCTCTTAATCCACATATTCAGGTTTATCCACACACACAAAAAAAACCCACTCCTGATATGAAATCCTGACTCAGTTATTCTTCTCTTGTTGCTAGGATAAAATACTAAACACTCAAAATTTAAAAAGGAGGGCCAGCCAGATAGCTCAGCAGACTAAAGTGCCGGCTCAGGCAGAGCGCAGCGGCTGGGTTCAATCCCTGACGTGCCATGCTGGCCCCACCCCCAGGGGTGGGATTGAGACTGGGGGTGGTGGCACATGCCTGTAATCCTAGCATCTGGGAGGCTGAAAACAGGAGAATCACTACCAGTCCAATCTACATGTGAGGCCCTGTAGACTCTGTCCTAAATACATTAAAAAAAATTAATGAAGGAAAGGCTTATTTAAATCACAGTTAATGGAAGTTTCGGTCCATATTCAGCTGGCTCCAAGGTAGAGTGGAACATGGCACAGAGCAGTCATTCATGGGGGTGGCAAAGAGCAAAGGGAGGGGTAGCAGTCCTCTCAACTAGCCAGCCTCGTTCCCCTCCTTACAGTGTAATGCAGATTACCCACCCCATGGCCAAGGTGTACCACTCACACCTGCAATCCCAGCATTGGATCAAGAATCAATCACAAGGCCGGGCATGGTGGCGCATGCCTGTAATCCCAGCACTCGGGAGGCTGAGTCAGGAGGATTGTTGTGAGTTCCAGACCAGCCTGAGCTACAAAGTGAGCTTAAGGCCAGCCTGAACTGCATAATGAGACCCTGTCTCAAAAAGACAAAAAAAAAGAGAATCAATCACAAGGGGTCCGGGAGATGGCTCAATGGAATAAGTGCTTCCCTGGGAAGTGCAAGGGCCTGAGATCAATCCCCAGTTCTACCAACAAAAAAGAATCAATCACAAACTCCAGACTACATGGAGGGTGGAAAGTCCAGTAGTTAACCAAATACCATTGGATGAAAGGCAGAAACAGTTGTGCAGGAACTTACTTTCTTTCTTCTTTCTTTCTTTCTTTCTTTCTTTCTTTCTTTCTTTCTTTCTTTCTTCTTCCTTTCATTTTTTTCCAAGAGCTTTTTTTTTATTTTTTAATTTTAGAGAAGGGTCTAGAGGGTGTTCAGGATCTCACTGATCAGACTCGAAGTGATCCACTTGCTTACAGCCTCCCAAGAGCTGGGATTACAGGGGAGCACCACGCCCAGTCTCAATTGCCTTCTCGGTGCACCCTGGAGATGTGCCCAGCAATTGAACCCCCGGCCCCTGCACCTGCCTGCAGGCTCTTTAATTTACTGAGCTATTTGACCAGCCCTTCCAAGAGCTTCTTACACCCAGGTTTTATTTATGACATGCCCAGAGAATATATGAGACTTGGGGGGTGGGACAACTAGATATAAACTATAACAAGGACCAAAATGTATAATGAATACTGGGAAGTAGGAAGAGAAGGTTCGAATGTGAAGCAGAGGAGCCGGGGAGATGGCTCAGTGGAATAAGTGCTTCCCTGGCAAGCTAAGGGCCTGAGTTCAACCCTCAGTTCTACCAAGAATATAAAAAGAAATAAAAAGAAATAAACTTATAAAAAATGTGAAGGGGAGCAAGGGAGTGAGCAATAGAAAGCAAAAAATAAATAGGAAGTTTTTATGCCCAACACTGTCCAGATTCATGTACACACTCAGGGAGCACTGGGCATGGTGGGTTTCTTAGGGGCTGGAACCCCAAAGCGGGGCCGCACTGGGTTGTGCTTTGGTGGGCACCTTGCCTTGCAAGTTGGGGGATGCACAAGATTCATGTTACCAGGTAAACTCAATCCCTGCAGGGAATTTCTTAGCTGCCCTTAAAAAGAGCCCAAACTCACCTGGTGTAGTAGCACACACCTATAATCCCAGCACTTGGGAGGCTGAGGCAGGAGGAACACTGTGAGTCTGAGCTACACAGCAAGGTCTTCTTGTATCAAAACAAAAAAAAGAGACAGAAGAGAGGAGAAAGGAGAAGGGAGAGGGGAGAGAGGACAGAGGACAGAAAGAGGAGAGAGGACGGAGAAAGGAGAGAGGACAGAGAAAGGAGAGAGGACAGAGGACGGAGAGAGGACAGAGGACAGAGAGAGGAGAGAGGATGGAGAAAGGAGAGAGGACGGAGAACAAAGGAGAGAGAAGCGAGGAGAGGAGACAGGGTAGGAGAAAGGAGAGGAGAGGAAGGGAAGGGCAGGGAGGAGAGGAGAGGGAGAGGAAGGGAAGAGAGGAGAGAGAGGTGAGAGGTGAGAGGCAAGAGGTGAGTGGAGAGAGGAAAGAAGAAAAGAAGGGAAGGAAAGGAAAAGAAAATCCCTTTTTTTGCCGGGCGTGATGGCTCATGCCTGTAATCCCAGCACTGGGGAGGCTGAGGCAGGAGGATTGTTGTGAGTTTGAGACCAGCCTGAGCTACAAAGTGAGCTTAAGGCCAGCCTGAACTGCA
>PVKA01052314.1:0-11775 GCA_004027165.1 Ctenomys sociabilis | reverse complement strand
AAAAAAAAAAAAAAAAAAAAAAAAAACATTTGCTTATGTAAATGCAAAAGGATCAAAATTTTTCCCACTCATATTGTCAGATTGCTATGCACTTAAGCTGGAAATCAATGGCAAAAGAAGTTCCAGAAATCATGCAAACGTGAAAATTAAATAACAAACAACCGGGCCACAGAAGATATTAACTCCAAGCATCAAATAATCATGCCAGTGGAACACATCAGAACCTATGGGACCGAAAAAAAGCAGTCCTAAAAGGTAAGGGGTTTTTTTTTTGGGGGGGGGGTAGGGCAGTCGCTTTGTTTTCTTTATGTATTTGGCACAGGGTGTCACTGAGCAGCCTGTTTCAGCCCCCCCAGAGCTGGGATTACCGGCTTGGGCCACCACACCAAGACTGCAGCTGGCTCAGCGTGCCTGCATCAGGGGCCAGCGTGGCATGCGGCGCCAGGGATCCAGCCTTGGTCCCTGCACTTGCCCAAGCGAGAGCTCAGTCTGCTTAGCTAGCTCACCAGTCCTCTAAAAGGTGAGTTTAGAACCGTGAATTCCCACATGAGGAAAGCGGAGTGAGCCTCCAAAATGACTTGATGATGCACTGTAAGATTCTAGAAAACCCATATATGGAAAAAATATATAAAGATCAGAGCACCAGTTAAGGAAATTGAGACTGAAAACACAAAGCAAAACATCAAACCAAAGAGCTGGTTCTTCAAAAGAATAAACAATATTAATAAACATTCGGCCACTGTTACCTTAAAAAGGCCTGGGGAGAGGCACCAAGGTGGTGGAGTGCGAAGCAGCAGAGAAAGAACTTCTCTGAGTGTTACCGACCAGACACTGGAATACAGCACTGTGAAGAAAATAAGAAGGAGGGAAGTGGGGCCCTGGCCTCAGGGAGAATCTGAGGTGTGCATTAAACCCCTCGAGAAAATGGAGGGAGGAGCTTCAACAGTCTGCCTCAGCCAGGAGGCACAGGCTCCCTCAGATCACCCAGCACCCTGCCGAGAAGCTGCTGCTGCCTTGCTGGGATAGACTGCAGTGATTCACACTCTGCCTTGGGACAGCAGAGCCAGGCCCACAGCAGACGTCCTCCTCCCTCCCTGCCTCCCTCCCTCCCTCCCTTTCTCTTCGTTGTTGGGGTGGTTGTTGTGCTGGTTTGTTTTCTGGGGTTTTTATTTTATTTTTTCTGGTCTTGACTTTTTTCTCCTTCATTGTTTGATCTTGTTTTCGTGTAAGTGTGAGTGGGGTTTGTAGCCTCTTTGTGGTTGTTGCCCTGTTCTGTTCTTTTTAGCTCTTTCTTCTCTCTTTCCCTCCACTCTTCTACAGCACTTTCCAAAGTTAGCCTGATCCCCTTCTGTCCACCAGCCTCACTTCTAATCTCTTCTATTACTGCTCTATTTTTTCCCAAACCCCTTTTAAATTTTAACCCCAGAAGGTAAAATTAACATATTAAGGACTTATATACTGCACATAATTTCCTGATCTGCTTTCGATTTTTTTTATGTAACTACAAATCTACTTCATATGGTCAAACATGGAAAATTAATGTTTACCTCAGTTTCTCATTTTCTAGGCTGTGATTGTTCCTACTGCTATTGCTGATGTTATCAATCTAGCAAAAAGTGGTATCACACAATTGTTCTGAGAAGCTCCTCTTCCTAATGTTGAAAGACCCAGATTGACTATAGGCTGGTGCAGCTGCTGTAGAAAGCAGTGTAGAGTTTAGTCAAAAAACTAAGAATATAGGTCCCATTTGACCCAGCTGTTCCCCCTCCTGGTAGCTTCCTGGAGACTGAAAACATGTGCATCCATGTTTATACTAGCACAGCTTGTGATAGCTAGATCTTGGCAACAACGCAAATGCCCATAAACTGAGGAATGGATAAAAAAAGATATGGTCTTTATACAGTGGAATACTGCTCAGCCATAAAGAAGGGGAATGGGGAGACGATTTAGGTAAATGGGTGCAACCTGAAAGCATATAATGAAATGAACCAGATGCACATAAGTACCAGCCACATTATTTCCCTAGTATAAGAAGCAGAAAGAGTAAATTAGATCCAAAATGTACAATAGATGTAAACTGGGAAGAATCTGTCCAAAACAAAAAAAAAAAAAAAAAAAACTCAAATAAGGGAAAAAAAAAAAAAAAAATATATATATATATATATATATATATATATATATATATATATACACACACACACACACACTACTAAATTCCCTTACTTGAAAAGAAAGGTTTATGCTAATATTTATTTTTATTTATTTTATTTTTATTTTATTGAAGTACAAATATCAATGAGACACTTTTAAGATACCTTGACAAGGTGGATTTGATAAATTAATACATTGCAAACTGTTTTCATAATGTTTTGGTATCATAGAAGGTGCATACATGATATTATACTTATACACATTATTATAGCATATGTCTCTTATCAGTGCATTAAGAGAGTGTAGCTGTTTACTTATCTTATTTTTTATACCTGATTTACAACAAAAAGTCAATAATTAATTCTTTCTACCTTATTTTCCTAGTGGTTGTCCATAGTACTAGAAGCCGACATAATATCCTGTCCAACCACCATTAGTGCAAATCTTGCCTCTCACAGAATTATATAGAAGCGCAGCATTATCTATCCCAACTGTACTGTCTATACACACATCTTATGATTCTTCCTTTCTATGCCCCTTCCTTTGTCTACACCTGATAAAAATGGACACTCCATTGTCATTCAACTAATTTAGGTGCCTGAACTCAACGACACAATCCAAAAGAGTCCAGCATTCCACAACAATAGTGAGTTATCTGAAGAAGTTGTCGACCATAGCCATTTACAGTTCAACTTATTATTATGGCCCTGCAGTGTATACTTCATTTTTATACTTTTCTGCTGGATGGGTAAGACCTACATAGAGCAAGACTTATATACCAACACATGTACTTTTTGTTTCTTATGTGGTCAGTGAAGTTCCCTCAAGGTTTATCTTGTAGTCTTGTACCTTATTCTCAAGATCCTTTTTCTGTGTCATCCATATGGATGAGTCACGGCCAATGCCTGACCAGTTTGCTCTGTGTGACAGCCTGAGAGAAAGTTTTCTCTCCATGTGACTCTCCCCAGGCACACTATAGAACGTCGATGTCTTTCTTCTGTGGCTCCATAATCTCCTTGTTCAGAAAATTTGGAGCTCAACTGAGTTTCATGATGTTTCAAGTACAGCGAAGTCCTGAGTCTTCGCTGACCTTGAAACGCTAGGGCCAAAATGTTGGCTGGCCTTGTGGCTCTTTTGAACTTAGGTTGTTAACCACCCAGAAGAAAGGCTGATTATTATCCTGCAGCATATGCCATTCACTTTGCCTTATCTGACTCAATTGTTTTAGTTGTTGTTGTACATTTCCATTTGTATTTCTGCTTTTCGCTTCTCATACTAGGGAGACTATATGATATTTACACATGTGTGTCTGGTTTATTTCACTTATGAGTATATGTTCAAGTGCCATCCACTTCAGTATAAATGCCTCAAACTTATCATTCTTCATAGCTGAGTAATACTCCATTATATAGAAATACCACATCTTTTTCAACCATTCCTCATGTGATGGACATCTTGGTTGTTTCCAAGATTTTACTATCACAAATTGTGCTGTTTTAAACATAGGTACACATATATCACTATGATACAATGTTTTCAGTTTCTTTGGGAAAATTCCCAGTAGGGGGACAGTGGCTTGAATCGGATTTCTAGTCCTACTCTTTTGAGGAGTCTCCACACTGACCTCCACAATGGTTGTACCAGTCTACATTCCCACCAGCAGTGGAGAAGTGTTCCCTTTTCCCCACAACCTCGCCAACATTAGTTGTTTTTGATTTCCTATGATAGCCATTCTTTCTGGAGTGAGATGGCATTTCAGTGTTGTTTTTATTTGCAATTCACGGATGACTAATGATGTGGAGCATTTTTTCATATATTTATTCACTTCTTTAATGCAGAAGCTTCTCAAAAAGAGTTGATCCCAGTTGTTGATTCTTTCAAGTGCTTCCCGTGCGAATATATGCTTGTTCATGAACTCTTTACCTACCCCTATGTCTTCAAGAGTTCCACCTACTTTCTCTGCCAGGACATTGAGTGTTTCTGTTTTAATGTTTAGATCTTTAATCCATTTTGACTTTAACTTAATGCATGGTGACAGAGCTGGGTCAAGTTTTAGTTTTTGACATGTAGAAAGCCAAGTTTTCCAGCACCATTTGTTAAAAAGGCTGTCTTTCTTCCAGTAAGAATGATTGGCCCCTTTCTCAAAGATGAGATGGCTGAGTGTGTTCATAGATGCTTCTGCACCTTCTAATCTATTCCATTCATCCTCAGGTCTATTTTGTTGCCAATACCATGTTGATTTTATCACAGTGGCTTTGTAGTGTAATTTCAAGTCAGGAATTGTGATGCCTCCTGCCTTGTCTTTATTGGTCAAGATTGCCTTTGCTATTCTAGGTCGTTCGTGATTCCAAATAAATTTTAGGAATCATTTCTCTATGTCTCGGAGGTATGTTGGTGGCAGTTTGGTAGGGATTGCATTGCATCTCTACAGCAATTTTGGGAGTATGGCCATTTCACGATGTTGGTTCTTCCTATCCAGGAGCATGGAATATCTTTCCATTTTCTGAAATCCTCCATAATCTCTTTTTCTAGAGTGTAGTGATTTTCCAGGAAAAGATCTTTGACTTCCTTGGATAAGTGAACCCCAAGTTATTTCATTTTCCATGATGCTACTGTAAATGGCATCATTTCTATTGTTTCCCTTTCAGTGTGCTTGTTACCTGTGTAGAGGAATGCTACTGACTTTTGAGTACTGATTTTGTATCCTGCTATGTTACTAAATTTCTGTATCAGTTCTAGTAGTTTCTTGGTGGAATTTTTGGGGTCTTCCAAGTAAAGTATCATGTCATCTGCAAATAGTGATAATTTAACTTCTTTTTTTACCTATTCTTATAACCTTTATTTCTCCCTCTTGTCTAATGGCTGTTGCTAACGATTCCAAGACTATATTGAACAGAAGGGGTGATAGAGGACATTCTTGTCTTGTGCCTGATTTAAGAGTAAAAGATGTCAGTTTTTCCCCATTTAAGATTATATTAGCTTTTGGGTTGTCACAGATGGCTTTTATCAAGTTAAGGTACAGTCCATCTATTCCAATTTTCTGTAGCACCTTGAACATGAATAAGTGTTGGACTTTGTCAAAAACTTTCTCTGCATCAATTGAGATGATCATTTTTTTTAGATTTTAGTCTATTAAAATAGTGCATTACATTTATAAATTTTCAAATATTGAGCTATCCTTGCATCCCTGGGATGAATCGTACCTGGTCATGGTGTATGATCTTCTTGATGATTTTCTGTATTCTATTTGCCAGGATTTTGTTCAGTATTTTTGCATCTATGTTCAGGAGAGAGATTGGCCTTTAGTTCTCCTTTTTGGTTGTGTCTTTCCCTGGTTTTGGAATCAGTATTATACTTGCCTCCAGAAATGATTTTGGGAGACTGCTTCCTTTTCAAATTCTTTGAAGAGTTGGTGGAGTGTGAGGATTATATATTCTGTAAATTTCTTGTAGAATTCAGCTTGAATCCATTAGGACCTGGACCTTTCTTTGTCAGTAGGCTTTTTTACTACATTTCATATTTCATTGGCTGTTATTGGCTGATTGAGAGTTGTTATATCTTCTTGGTTCAGTTTTGGTAATTTGTATCTTTCGAGAAATCTGTCCATTTCTTCTGTGTCTTCTCTTCTGTGAGCGCAAAGATTCTCGAAGTAACTATTGATAATGTTCTGAATTTCCGTGGGTCTGTAGTGATTTCACCCTTTTCATTCCCTATTGCATGTAGTTGAATTATCTCTGGCTTCTTTTTGATGAGGTTGGCTAGAGGCTTATCAACTTTATTTAGTTTTTCAAACAACTTTTTGATTTGTGGATTCTTTGAACTGTTTTCTTTATCTCAATTGAAATAATTTCTGCACTAATCTTTATGATTTCTTCCCATTTTTGCGCTCTGGGTTTCATTTGCTCTTCTTTTTCTAGTTTTCGGACGTGCAACATTAGGGTGCTCCTTTGTTCCCGTTCTGTTTTCCCAGTGTGTGAGTTTATAACTATGATTTTCCCTTTAAGAACTGCTTTCATTGCATCCCATACATTCAATGAATTTTCATTGAATTGTAGGCATTGTTGAGTTTCTTTAATTTCTTCTGCAACCCACTGATTGCTGAGTAGGGTGTTGTTTAGTGTCCATGAATTTAGTGGGTTTTTCTGGTTTCTTTTGTCATTTAGTTCCAGTTTCATTGCACTGTGGTCAGATAATATTCATGGGATAATTTCTATTTTCTTGCATACACTTACACATGACCTCTGGACTAGTATGTGGTCTACTTTGGAAAATGACCCATGTGCAGCTGAAAAAAAAATGTGTATTCAGCTGTGGTTGGGTGGAACACTCTGTATATGTCCACCAGGTCCATTTGTTCCAAGCTCTGGTTCAGTTCTGCTACTTCCTTGCTAATTTTTTGTCTGGTTGATCTCTCTTTTTGAGATAAGGGGGTGTTAAGGTCTCTTGTTATGATTGTGTTCTTAGACATTAGGTTTTTCATGTCCATTAAGATTTGTCTTACGTAGTTGGGTGCTCTTGTGTTTGGTGCATACATATTTGTGAGTGTTACCTCTTGGTCTTGAATTTTTCCCCTGACCAATATATAGTGGCCTTCTTTGTGTCATTTGATTATTCTTGGTTTGAAGTTGAGACTGTCTGAGAACAGAATTGCTACTCCTGCTTTTGTTCTGAGGTGCTGGGGCATGTAGTATTGTTTTCCATCCCTTGACTTTGAGCCTATGAATGTCCTTTTGAGTCAAGTGTGTTTCTTGTATACAGCATATTGTTGGATTTTGTTTCCTAATCCACTGTGCCAGTCTATTTCTCTTAATTGGACAACTGAGTCCATTTACATTGATGGTTATAATTGAAATGTGTTGACTTATGATTGTCATGTTATTTACCTGGTGGTGTTTACTCCTTTGTATCCTATGTTTAATTGTCTGTCCTATTTAGTAGGTTCCTTCCATCCTCATTCATGGAGTTCTGGTCATTGTGGTCTCTCTCTAGAACATCTTTCTAGAAGGGATGGCTTTGTCATCATGAAATTCTTTAGTTGTTCTTTGTGTGGAAGTATTTCACTTCTCCATCAAACTTGAAAGAGAGTTTGCAGGGTATAATAGTCTGGGCTGGAATTTGTTTTCGTGTAGGACTTGAAGAACTATGCTCCATGCTCTCCTTGCCTTCATTGCTTGTGTAGAAAAGTCGGCTCTAATTCCGATGGGTTTTCCTTGAAATGTAATCTGCTTCTTCTCTCTAGAAGCTTTCAGTATATTATTTTTGTGTTGGATTTCTGGGATCTTGACTATTATATGTCTCGGTGTGTTTTTACTTGGATTGAAGTTATTTGATGTTCTGTATGCTTTGGTGACCTGAATGTTGGATTGTTTCCTCATATTTGAGAAGTTTTCTGCTATTACTTCTCCCCAAATTCTTTTTATGTCATTTGTATTGACTCCTTCATTCTTGTTGATACCAATTATTCTCATATTGTTCATCCAGGCGTCATCTTGCAGAAGATGGATTATTTTTTCCTGCATTCTCATTGCTTTAAAGAGATCCTTTCTCATCTTTTCACTAGCTGCACCGGTGTCTTCAGTATCTGAAACTCTGTCTTCACTTCCACTCAAACGGTTTTGTAGACTCGTGATTGATATTTTTAGTTCTTCTGTATCTCTTTGACTTTGTTTCATGCATTCTATTTCTTTTCTGTATTGTTCATTCAAGGAATCCGTCCTATTTCTGATCTCCTCAATTTTTTTTTATCCATGTCTTCTTTAGAGGTAGTTATTAATTCTTTTTCTGCAGTGTTTCCTCCAAGTTGTGTTTCTTCTGTATATTTCTGGACTTGTTTCTGTATTTCAGATGCTATGATTTCAAAGAATTCTTCTTTGATTTCAGGAATTATTTCTGCTTTGAGTTCCTTATGACCTTTCTGATGTTGTGTCTTTGCTTGAGATGCTGTTAATTCATTCATTTCAGCTGGAATAATGCTCTCTATACTTGTTCTGGGTGAGCATTGTTTTTCTACCCAATGTTTCTGGAATTTATTCTTTATTTCAGATACTATTTATTCAGATATTTCTTTTTTAATTTGAAAATTGCTTCTCATCTGATTTCCTCTATACCTTTCTGCTGTTGCTCCTTTGCTGCTGTATCTGTTAATTCCTTCATTGCAGCTGAGCTAGTGTCATCTGCTCTTGCTAGTGGACTCGAGGTCTGGGATTGCGGTTTTTTCCCTTGTCTTTGTCATTTTGTATAGCACTGACGTTTCAAGTTTGCTGTAGATCTTTGGTGCAGCTATAAACTTAGCTTGTTATGAGATTCGGGTGTCAGTCTATTAAGTTTGAGATTATCCAGGTATGCCTATCCTGGATCTAGCTGTTGTGTTCAGTTCCTTTTTGCTGCAGCCCCTGTGCTTCCCCTCTGTTGGTCCCTGGATAGGTGAGCACGAACCGAACTGGGATGCAGAATAGGTAATGAAAATTCCTACAGTCTTGGCTTGCTTTGGGGCGAGGATCTGGAAAATTTCAGGACTCAGCCCTCCTGTATCAGGCAGGTTGCTCTCTAGGTGGGCGTGCCTGGGCTTGGTGTGTCTTCTGGGTTCCCAAAAGGATAGTGGATGATCTTATTCACTGAGTAGGCTGTACTGGGTCAGCCAGCCTATTCTGGGTCCGGGTCTACAGGCCGGAACCTGAGAAGGCTGGGAAAGGTCCCTCCGACGCAGTGGGCCTGGAGCCCTCACTCACGGGCCGGGCTGTGCTGGGTTTCGGGCCGTGGGCTGGGACCAGGGATCGCTGAGAAATGTCCCTCCAGCGTGGCAGGCTTGGAGTTCTCACTCCAGTTCGACCTGCACTGGGTCTGGGGCCATGGGGTGGGACATTCGCTGGGAAATGTCTCTCCGGCATGGCGGGCCTGGAGTTCTGCCCTCACTGAACTTTGATGCCAAGGGAGTTGGGGAAATTCCCACTCGCTCAGTGGGCTTTAGGGCAGGGGATCCGGGGAGGTGCTGGTCAGTGGGTCCTGAGATTTCAGGCAGGTCACTGGCTTGGAGGGGTAGGGGGCAGGGATCCTAGTAGAGCGCGTAGGAAGAAGCCAAAGGCTCTCCCTCAGACTCACCACACACTCACTAATCTGTGATGCCTGGTGAGTCGTGCAAATTCCCACTCACTGGGAGGTCTTCGGGCAGGATCCAGGAGGCCACTGGATTCAGCCGCTGTCTCGGGCCAGTCTTTCGGGCTGGGCAGCGTGGGCAGGATCGATGAGGCTGCTGGAGTGGGCAGCTGGAGTTGGCCACTGTGAAGATGGTGGAGTCAGCCATGCTGTCTCAGGCTGGTCTCTGGCGCTGAGTAGGCGTGGGCAAGATCCAGCTGTGCTAATATTTTGGATAATCAAATGCCTATATATTGTACTATGAGTAACTAATTTAAAGATAAAATGCACAATATATTAACTATTGTTACCCTCCTATTGTTTTGTTTTGAAGGGTTTTTTCCCAGCTTTTGTCTCTTTGAGACAGAATCTCACTATGCAGTTTAGGCTGGCCTTGAGCTCACTTGGGAGCCCAGGCTGGTACAGAACTCACAAGGATCCTACTGCCTCAGCCTCGCATTAACTGGGATTACAGGTGTGCACCACAACACCCAGCCTACACGGATTGAACAGGCGATGTTAGAAGACAGATCTCATGTGGTTTAGCTCTGAGACATACCAGCTTCTTGAGCCAGCTCGCTCGAGGGGTGCTAACACATCCCTAAGAATCTTCCAAGATGGGAGCTCTGCCTGCCAGATATCCCCATGGAGGATGAAGAAGGTAAATAAGCAGCAAACCCACTTGGACACAACCAAAGTAATGCTGGTCTGACAGCCCTATTCAAGTGGGCTTTGGGGGTTGTTTTAGGTCATTTAGGGACAGGGCTGATGTACTCAGGATAAGAATCTTTGAGCTCTACTCTGATGCTTTATTCTCTACAGATAGCCTCATATATCTCAGTTTCCCTTACTAATGTAGGCTATTTTTTAATATTCATACGAAGAACCACCAAATTAGCAGTTGGATCCCACTGTCCCCACATTTTTTAGTGTTATCTTAATTGGAGACATCTGTGATATTATGGTCCAATGTTCAATGTCCAGCAAGTATTTACAGAGTGCAGCTGGGAGCCAGTACTGTTCTGAGTGCCTGGAATACAGCAGTGAATGCAAGCATATGCCCTAGCCCTCGACTTTACACTGCAGTTGGTGAGACACTGACAATAATTAAAATATTTTAAAATAAATTAAAAATAAGTTAAGGAGAAAGGTTCCACAATAATAGAATAAAAGAATAAGGAGGAAAGGGTGAGTCACAGGTCACTGGGCTGGCATCTTCAACACAAGATGAAGAGAGCTGGGGATGAACCCAACTTGTACCTGGAAGAGTATTTTGGCATAAGCAACAGCAAGTAGCAGAGCCATGGCAGGAATGGGTCCCAGCACACAGAGGAATGGCAAGAAAAAGAAGAGAAGATTGTGAATAAAGTCAGGAAGACAGAGGGGAGAGGGCTGCCAGACTGTATGGAACTTAGGGGCCATCCTGGAGTTTCTGTTTCAAGTAAAGTGAAACAGGGAAGACATGGCTGGCTTTAAGCCCCCAAATGGCATGACCCACTTGATTTATGTTTTTAAAGTATGTTTCTACCAGCTACATTGAGAACAGCTTTGGGGAGGAGGAAGAGTAAGCAAGGAGACTGGTTAGGATCTTCTGCACATTTTGGGAGATGTTGGTGGCTGGCAACCAGGGTTTTAGCAATTAAGGTGATGAGATTATGAATTAAATTCTAAATGTAGTAAAAATACAATTTCTTCAAAGGGGAGAGGGAGGGCGAGGACAAGGGAGGGAAGAGAAAGAACGTCAGGCTGAAAGCTAAGGAGTTTGGTCTGAGCCACGGGATAGAGAGAGTTGTTACGGCCTGAGATGAAAGCAACAATGAGGGAGATGGTTGAGAAGATGGGTGTGTACCTCAGAGGTGTACAGTTGGAGACAACAGGACTTTGAAGCAGAGATCCAGAGAAGTAAGTGAGAAGCATTCAAAAGTATGGTTTCCATTTCTCTGTCTCTCAGGAGCAGCAATTCTGCCCAATCAGATGGTCAGGCCCCAAGCCTTCAAGCCATCCCAAGTGCCCTCCATCACTGCTCCCCACACCTGACAGACACTGTCAGTTCTCCTTTGGGACAGATTCAGAATCAAATCACCACTCACTCCTCCACTTCCACCATCTCAGTCCAACCCACCATCATCTCTAATCTATTGAAATTAATACCTGATGAAAATCAATATAAGGGCTGGCCAAATAACTCAGTGGATTTAATCACCCACAAGCAGGTTCAGGGACCAGGGGTTCAATACCCAGGCCTGCCATATTGGCCACACCCCCAGGGTATGCTGAAACAGAAATTGAGACTGGGCGTGGTGACACGCACCTGTAATCCCAGCTCTTGGGAGGCTGTAAACAGGAAGATCACTACAAGTCTGATCTAATAGTGAGATCTTGAACAACCTGTAGACCTTTCCCTAAAATGAATGAAAAAAGAGAGAGAGAAGAAAGAGGAAAGAGAGAGAGAGAGAGAGGAAGGAAGGAAGGGAGGAAGGAAGGAAGGAAGGA
>PVKA01052313.1:0-11777 GCA_004027165.1 Ctenomys sociabilis | reverse complement strand
AAAAAAAAAAAAAAAAAAAAAAAAAAAAAAAAAAAAAAAAAAAAAAAAAAAAAAAAAAAAAAAAAAAAAAAAAAAAATAAAATAAAATAAAAAATAAAGAAGCAAACAGATATATGAAAAAATGCTCCACATCGCTAGCCTTCCGTGAAATGCAAATAAAAACAACACTGAGATACCATCTCACTCCAGAAAGAATGGCTATCATAGGGAAATCAACCAACAACAAATGTTAGAGAGGTTGTGGGGAAAAGGGAACACTTCTCCACTGCTGGTGGGAATGTAGACTGATACAACCATTGTGGAGGTCAGTGTGGAGACTCCGAAATCCCATTCAAGCCAGCTATCCCCCTACTGGGAATTTTCCCAAAGGATCTGGATACATTGTATCCTAGATATGTGTATCTATGTTTATAGCAGCACAATGTGCGACAGCAAAATCTTGGAAACAACCAAGATGTCCATCACATGAGGAATGGTTGAAAAAGATGTGGTATTTCTATATAATGAAGTATTACTCAGCTATTAAGAATGATAAGTTTGAAGCATTTATACTGAAGTGGATGCCACTTGAACATATACCCATAAGTGAAATAAACCAGACACACATATGTAAATATCGTATAGTCTCCCTAGTATAACAAGCAAAAAGAAGAACTACAAAAGGAAATGTACAACAACTAAAATCAATTGAGTCAGATAAGGCAAAGTGAATGGCATATGCTGCAGGATACTAATCAGCTTTTCTTCTGGATGGTTAACAACCTAAGATCACAAGTCAGTTGGAGAAATAGAAGAGCCACAAGGCCAGCCAAGATTTTGGACCTAGCCTTTCAAGGTCAGTGAAGACTCAGGACATAGGAGAACCTGTACTGCAACATCATGAAACTCAGTTGAGCTCCAAATTTTCTGAACAAGAAGATTATGGAGCCAAAGAGGAAAGAGACTGAAATTCTATAGTGTGTCTGGGGAGAGTCACATGGAGAGAAAACTTTCTCCCAAGCTCTCACACAGAGCAAACTTGTCAAGCATTGGCCGTGACTCATCCACATGGATGACACAGACAAAAGATCTACAGAGGAATGTACAGGAGTACAAGATAAACCCTGAGAGGACTTCACTGACCACATAAGTAATATAAAGTTCATGTGTTGGTATATAAGTCTTGCTCTATCTAGGTCTTAACCATCCAGCAGAAAAGTATAAAAATGAAGTATACCTCGTGGGGCCATAATATTAAGTTGACTGGTAAATGTCTATGGTCGACAACTTCTTTGAATAACTCACTATTGTAGAATGCTGGACTTTGTTGGATTGTGTTGAGTTCAAGCACCTAAGTTAGTTGAATGACAATGGAGTGCCCACCTTTGACAGGTGTAGACAAAGGAAGGGGTATAGAAAAAAAATCATGATGTGTGTGTATAGACAGTACAGTTGGGATAGCTAACGCTGTGCTTCTACATAATTCTATGAGAGGCAAGATCTGCACTAATCGTGGCTGGACAGGATATTATGTCAGCTTCTAGTACTACAGTCATCCACTAGGAAAATAATTATTAAATTTTTGATATAATTCAAGTATAAAGTAAGCAGCTACACTCTTAATTTACTGATAAGAGACATCTGCTACAATAATATCTGTAAATATAATATCATGTACGCACCTTGTACGATACCAAAACATTTTGAAAAGTTTGCAATGTATTAATTTATCGAATTTGTCTTATTAAGTTGTCTTAAAACTGTCTGACTGACATTTGTCATTTAATAAAATAAAAAATAAATAAAAATCTATCCTATTAATCAGTTTCAAAACTGTCTCATTGCTACTTATCAGTAAAATTAATAACAAAAAATAAAGCTACACTTTCAGACCTTGAAGACACTGTAACGGCTAGCAAGCATATAAAGAAAGTTCTCTTAAAAACAGCAAGGATCCAGGAAATAATAATTCAACAGCTGCAAGATAATGCAAAGGTGAACATCATGAGATGAATAGGCATCAGTGAGAAAGAAGAAGCCAAAACAAATGATAAAAATGAATATGGGCAAAAGCAATAGCAGAAAACTTCTCAAACATGGGGAAACAACCTGACATTCAGTTACTGAGGCATATAGAACTCCAAAAAATTTCAGCCCAATTAAGCCTACATTGAGACATATAATCAAGATCCCAGAATCTGAGCACAAGGATAACATACTAAAGGCCACTAGAGAAAAGAAATATCACATTTAAAGGAAAATCCATCCGAATAATATCAGATTTATCAGCACAAACCATCAAGTCAAGAAGAGCATGGAGTGAAGTGTCCCAAGTTCTACAAGAAAACAAATTTCAACCCAGTCTGATATACACTGTAAAACTCTCTTTTAAGTTTCATGGAGAAATAGAATACTTCCATGACAAAGAACTACTAAGGAATTTCACAATGACCAAAGCAACTCTACACAGAATATGAAAAAGAAAGGGATCAAAATGACCTGAACTCCAAAAATAACAAAATAAAGAACCCACCACACAGGGAAAACAAACACAAGAAAAGTGAGGAACCAACAGCAGGAAGACAACATGACACATATAAGCCAATACATATCTATTATAACCATCAATGTAAATAGACTCGATTCACCAATTAAAAGAAATAGATTGACAGAATGAATCAAGAAACAAGATTCCACAATATGTTGTATACAAGAAACACATTTAACCGTAAAAGAAATTCATAGGCTGAGAGTGAATGAATGGGAAAAAGTACTACATGCTTCAGGAACTCAGAAAGAAGCAGGGGTAGCTGTCCTGTTCACTGACAATCTGAACTTCAAGCCAAGAATCATCATATGAAATAAAAAAGTCACTACATATTGGTTACGGGAAAAATTCAAGAGAAAGAGTTAACAGTCATAAATATATATTAACCAAATGTTTGAGCACCTAACTAAATAATACATATTTTAAAGGACATGAAAAATCTAATAACCAATAACACAATCTTAACAGGAGACCTTAACACAAATTTAGCTCAAAAAGCTAAGTCAAGCAGACAGAAAATTAGCAAAGAGGCAACACAGCTAAAGCAAGCCTTTGAACAAATGGACTTTCGGACATTTGCAAAGTGTTCCACCCAATCACATATGAATACACATTCTATTCAGCTGCACATAGGACATCATCTAAAATAGACCACACACTAGTCCATAGATGATGCTGAAGTAAATGCAAGAAACTCTAAAATTATCCCATGCATATTATCTGACTACAGTGCAATGGAACTGGAAATTAACAACAAAAGAGACTGTGAAAAATACATGGAAATTAAACAACACTCTCCTCAGCAACCAATAGGTTACAGATGAAATTAAACAATACCTACAAGTCAACAAAAATTCACTGACAATTTATCAGAATATGTGGGATGTAATGAAAGCAGTTCTCAAAGGAAAATTTATAGTGATGAACTCACAAATTAGTAAAACAGAATGAGAAAAAATAAACCCTAATGATGCAGCTTAAGTGTGTAGAAAAAGAAGAGCAACCCAAGGCCAAAATCCAAAGGAGGTAGTAAATTATAAAGATTAGAGCAGAAATTAGTGCAATTGAGACAAAAATGCAAAGAATTAATGATTCAAAGATCTGGTTCTTCAAAAGATTAAGTAAAATTGATAAACCCCTTGCCAACCTCATCTAAAAGAGGAAGGAAAAAATTGCAAATTCAAGCAATAAGGAATGAAAAGCATGAAATTACTACAGATCCTGTGGAAATCCAGAAGATTACCAATATCTACTATAAAATATTTACTTCCACAGAATTGAAAGCACAGAAGAAATGGACAGCTTCCCAGACAGGTATAAATTGTCAAAACTGAGGAGAGAAGATATCAAAACTCCAAATAACCCAATATCAACTGATGAAATTGAAAATGTAATAAAAAAAACTTAGCAACAAATAAAAGCTTAGGTTCTTATGGATTCACAGCTGAGTTTTATAAGAAATATAGAGAAGATTTAATCCCAATACTGCCCAAACTCTTCAATGAAATGGAAAAGGAAGCAGTACTCCCAAAATCATTCCTGGTGGCAAGTATTACACTGATACCAAAATCAGAGATAGACTCAATCATAAAACAAGAATTAAAGACCAATCTCTCTCATGAACATAGATGCAAAAATCCTCAATAAAATACTAACAAATAGAATGCAGCAAATTATCAGGAAGATAATGCAACACGATCAGGTAAGATCCAGCTCAGGGATGCAAGGATGGTTCAATATATGCAAATCTATACATGCCATACACTTTATCAATAGAGCAAAAAGAAAAGCACATACTCTGGTCAATAGATGCAAAAAAAACTTGTGACAAATTACACCACTAACTCATTATCCAAATCCAATAAAAAATTGGAATAGGTCTATGTCTCAATCTGATAAAAGCCACCTATGACAAATCAGCAGCCAGCATATTCTAAATGGAGAAAAACTAAAAGCTTTTATTCTAAATCAGATACAAATAAAGATGTCAATTATCACCACTATTATTCAATATAGTTCTGGAAACATTATCCAGACCTGATTGAGAACAGAGAGAATGATCCAACAACTAACGACCTTTAAGTTGAGCCTGTAGAAAATGAGCTTTTGCTAACATCAAAAACAGGGAAGTTTTCTTAGTAAAAGGACACATATTCCATCTCTGAGGCAGATGCAACATCAGAATTTTGCCTGTCCAGGAAAACACACATGAAAGCTATGTCCTGGCTTTTGTGTTCTGGGATCAGTATCCCAGGTACAGGAAACTGAACCTGAGACCCCATGGAAAGAACTGACTTCTTGGTGAGATCAGAAGGTGATATTTTCCCAAACACCATACTTAAGGAACAAAACATTTAATTTAAGGAGAATCCCCAACCTCCTAGCTTTCTCTCTCCCATCCTCCTAGGAGAAGAGAAATATTTTTGTCAGTTATCTTTGTAGGGGAGAGACGTACTTTTGCTAAAATGTGGTTGTTGGTTGATGGATTTACATTTAACTTCATAAATGTGTTGCAGATATAGAGACAGAAATTTTAAAGTGCATTTTGAGTCAAACTTAGCCTTGTCTTGCTGTTAAGGTTATGTAGCTAATTAAGTAGACAGCGCAAATATCAGAGATTTCTTTAACCTAGGTACAGGGCAAGATTTCTTTGAGCCTTTACTTGACACTGTATCTCTGAAGGTTATTCCTTCAGTGTGCTGGGAAGTGCTCAAACTACTTCACATTTGCCCTTTAATGTTTTCCTCACTCAGTTTCAAAGAATTGGAAAAGCAGTGGTTCAGATCTCTGTATTGATTTTGCTAGCAGTGCTTCATTCTTTAAAATGACTGTTATAGTTTGAATGAACTGCAGTGTGTCCTTTTGGAAATACTTTATAGGGTTAAAATATGTATTTCTGAGGAAGTAGAGGCATGAGTCATTAAGGAGGGCTAGTCTGATCTGACTTGTCTCCTGGTTAGTCTCCAAATGGCAGCCACATGCTATGGAGTAGATGAACTTGGGGGATTCTTTGAGAAAGATAGACACCAAGTAAGGATTAATAAGGGATGCCTATTTTTAATCCTTTTGTATTACAACAGAAACTCAATGCCAAATTCTTACTCCTTTGGAATATATTCTTAAGATCTGAAAATTGTTCAGTCCTCATGAATTGAGAAACAGCTGTTTAATATTTTCCTGAACTTATTCATGACCATCTTACAGTCTAGTGACAAAATGGAGTGCATAGGAAAATATTGCTTCTCATACTATTTTATAACTAGAATTGTACTGCAAAAGAAGATTGAAAATGGTCAGAATTACATTGTGTTATGTTCAGACTTCCTTTGCATTAAGAGATAGTCCTTACGTATGTTGGGCTGAGGAGGTAGCTTAGTGGCTAAGTTCCTAACTTGCAAGCACAAGGTCTGAGTTCAATCCCCAGTAACTCCTGCCAAAAAAGTAAATGTAATCAACAGGGAAACCAGATATCTCTTGTCCTAAGGGAAAAATTTCATGTAGCTAGTAAGCTTCAAGTTCTCTAACCCTTTGGAGACAGAGGACAGCGTTTCCAAGGCCACTTTAACAAAAGCCTCATTCACTATTACTGAACCTGAGGTTCTTCACTTGCCCTCTGCTTTTAAGACCACTATATTTGAAGCCTTTACTCAGATAAATATTTCAGAGGTTTCTGATAAATACATTGAGCCCTTTAGAGGAGTTACTCAGACTTATGATCTAGACTGGAAATATGTAATATTGCTCTTAAATCAAACAATGAGAGATAAACAGAATTACCTGCTGCTATTCCACTTGGAGATGAACATTATATTGTTAATTTTAGAAGACCAGAAGATATACAGCCTAGAGAACAGATGTTTCCTACTGGGGCCCAAACAGTCCCATCTTTAGACATGTATTTTAGAAGGTCTAAGAAGAATGGGCACTAAGCATTCACATTGTAAATTGTCAAATATTCATCAGGAGAAAGATGAGAATCCCTCTGCTTCTTAAATAATTTACAATAGGCATTGCTAAAACACATCCCTGGATCTTGATTTGATAGAAGGACAGATTATTCTTAAAGATGTGTTTATTACCTGGGAAGGCTGAGAGATTAGCAAAAAGCTACAAAAGATGTTTTTCTCCAGATACTTTAGTAAGAATTGCCTCCTCACTTAGGAGCAGGAGGAGACCAAGAGAAGAAAACAAAGAGACCAAGAGAAAATGACTGCATTGTTTATTGCTTTAAAAGAAATAGAATCTAAGTCTGATGCTCTGGGTTCCAAGAAGAGCTTGACTACTAGATTCATTTGCTACTGATGCAGAGAACCAGGCCACATTAGGAGGGCCACATTAGTGATAGAACTGTCATGAAAAGAGGCCCTCTGTAAGAATGTTTCTGAGATGAGGCCTTAGAAACATCTTACCTTCTTATCTAGCAAGACTGAAGGACCCAGGGCCACTCTCTGCCTTCTCACTCTGGCCAGACTATCATCTTCATCTCCATGGAGGAAATGCATTCCAGCCTGAGTAATCATGACTATAGAGGGAAAAGATTTCTTTCCAACCATGGCCTTTCTTCTAACATCAAATTTCAATGAAAGTAGTCACCAGAGAGGGAGTAACTTACTATTTCTCACAACTTTTATGCTGTAACTAGGAAAACTTTCTATTTACACATTCCTTTTTAATCATGCCTGAACGTATGAGGCACCAGTGCCAATTTACCTGGCAATACATAACCCATACACTTTCCTTACTCAGATGCGAGGGATGCCACTTGCTTGTCAGTATTAGATTTTAAAAGTTTATTTTATATCCCCTTACACACAGATGCCCAGTTTCTCTTTGTGTTTAAAAATACTCATGACTAGGCCTTTGTAAATGCTCATGACTAGGCCTGTCCACTGACTTTGACTGTGCTTCCTCAAGGGTCAGAAATAGTTCTTACTTGTGGGTGGATTGGAGAATGCTTTCCCATGACAATGTATTTTGAATTTTCCCAAGGCACATTTCTGCAATTTGTAGATGATGTACTGTTATATGCCCCCTCAGAAGGGCTCTCTAGGCAAGGCACCAACACTGTTGAATTTTCTGGCAGAGGTTTCATGATATCTAGATCTAAGACAACACTTTACCACCTTGAGGTAAAATATTTGAGCCTCATCATGTAAGGGACTCTGATACCTGGAGGAAGAGAGAATTAAACCAATACTTTACTTTCTCCAGCCAGCCAGTAACATTTAAGGGGATTTCTAGGAATTACACCCTTTTGTCACCTTTGCCTACCAGGGTATGGTGATTGTATGAACCCTCTATCAGATTATAAAGGAAGCCCAAAAGGCAGATACCTGCATTTTAACCTAGGAATCTGATAAAAAAAAAAAAAACCTGTGTTTCAAAAGTTTAAAAAAGCACCTTGAGATGCCTCAGTATTGAGCCTACCAACAAATTCTGCTTCAGGCTATGTATTGTCTTTGGAGATAAAAGACTTGCTCAATAGCCTAAAGGGTATCTGACTCATGAATTAGACATTGCAGCAAAAGGATGGCCAGCATGCTTTACAACTGTGACTGCCATAAGCATCTAAGCTGACTGTAGGCACAGATCTAAGTGCATATACCCCCTACAATGTGGAAGGACTTCTTTCTTCTAAAGTGAACCTATTGCTATCAAATGACTGACTTCTTAAGTACAAGGTTCTATTTATAGAATGGTAGCCATTAAATAAAGACATGTTTTTTCTGTAAACACTGCCACCTTTTTGCCAAAAAAAGAATAAATTCAGGTTAAAAGATATGACTGCAAACAGATAGTAATGCATATGTACGCAGCCAGAGAAGACTTAGACACACCACTTACTGACCTGATTTGACCCTCTTCTGTGATGGCAGTTGCTTCATGTAAGTTGGAACAAGAAAGGCAAAGAATGCAGCAGTGAGTATATCAAACACTTTAAAGTTCTTATTCTCTCCTTAGTGTGAGAATCTGGAAGAGAAAAATGGAATCTGAAGGGTGCACAAGATAATGCAAACAGGGAATATATTTATTGAAAAGGAAAGAGTTACTGAGCTAAGGAATGTGCATTTCAGCTGGTCTGTGGAAAGAAACAATTAATGCTTTAATTTGTTTTGTCTCTTTTCCAGTTGTTTCTACTTTTTCACTTCTTAATTTCTTTTACATTTCTTTCCTTTATCTTCCTCCAATTTCACATGAATATTTCTGGTAATATGAAGAACTAGTTGGAAGACAACATTGTGTTATTACAATACTAAGAAATTTATATTTGTTAAGTGAAATTCTGTATCACTTTTAAATTTTTCTGTTTTAATTCTAGTTTGTACTCTCTTTAAAAAATAAGAGTTGCTTCAGTGTCCAAAAGTGATTACCATGTTGGTTGTTACATCATTCAGCCAAGATGCATGAGGAGACCCAGACCCAGGACCAGCCCATGGAGGAGGAGGTGGAAACCTTCACCTTCCAGGCAGAAATCACACAGTTGATATCTCTGATTATCAACATCTTTTACTTGAACAAAGAGATCTTCCTGAGGGTGTTGATCTCTAAATCATTCGATGCTTTGGACAAAATCAGGTATGAAAGCCTGACAGATCCCAGTACACTTGACTCCAGCGAGGAGCTGCACATTAACCTCATTCTAAACAAGCAAGACTGCACCCTCACCATCATGGATACTGGGATTAGAATGACAAAGGCCAACCTGATCAATAACTTTGGCACTATAGCCAAGTTGGGGACCAAGGCCTTCATGGAGGCTTTGCAGGCAGGTGCTGACATCTCCATAATTCCCCAATTCAGTGTGGGTTTCTACTCTGCCTACGTGGTTGCTGAGAAAGTGACGGTGATCACCAAGCATAACGATGATGAGCCTGGAAATCCTTAGTAGGAGGATCCTTCACTGTGAGGACAGAAGCAGGTGAATGTATGGGCCAAGGAGCAAAGGTTATCTTACATCTGAAAGACCAAACTTAGTACTTGGAAGAAAGAATAAAAGATTGTGAAGAAGCATTCGCAGTTCATTGGTTATCCCATTACTCTTTTTGTGGAGAAGGAACAAGATAAAGAAGTGAGTGATGATGAGGCTAAAGAAAATGAGGAAAAGAGGAAGACAAAAAAAGAAGAAAAGGAGTCTGATGATAGTCAAGGAGAAGGAGAAAGAGGAGAAGGAGAAGGAAAAGTAGGCGTAGGAGAAAATGATGATGATGATGGTAGACCAGAAACCCTGACAGTATTACTAATGAGGAGTATGAATAGTTCTACAAAAGTCTGACTAGTGACTGGGAGGATCACCTGGCAGTGAAACATTTTTTTCTATTAAAGGACAGTTAGAATTCAGGGCTGTTCTTTTTGCCCCATGATGAGTTCCTTTTGACCTATTTGAAAGCAGAATAAGAACATCAAGTTGTTGTCTACAGAGTTTTCATCATGGATAACTGTGAAGAGCTATTTCCCAAGTACCTCAATTTCATCAGAAGGGTGATGGACTCTGAGGATCTCCCTCTAAATATTTCTCGGAAATGTTACAACAGAGAAAAATTATGAAAGTCATTAGAAAGAATTTGGTTAAAAAGTGCTTAGAATTGTTCACTGAACTGTCAGAGGACAAAGAGAACTACAAGAGGTTCTATGAGCCATTTTCTAACAACATAATGAATGGGATACATGAAGACTCTCAGAATTGAAAGAAGCTTTCAGAACTGCTATGCCACTACACATTTGCTTCTGGAAATGAGATAGTTTCTCTCAAGGACTGTTGCATCAGGATGAAGGAAAGCCAGAAGCACATCACATCACAGGTGAAACCAAGGACCAGATAGCTAACTCGGCCTTTGTGGAATGGCTCCAGAAGCATGGCTTAGAAGTGATCCACATTATCAAGCCCATTGATGAGGACTGTGTCCAGGAGCTGAAGGAATTTGAGAGGAAAACTTGAGTGTCAGTTACAAAAGAGGGCTTGAAACATCCAGAAGATGAAGAGGAAGAAAAACAACAGAAAGAGAAAAAAGACAAAAGTTTGAAAACCTATGCAAGATCATGAAAGACATCTTGGAGAAAAAGGTTGAAAAGGTGGTCATGTCAAACTGATTAGTGATGTCCCTATGCTATATTGTCAGAAGCACATATGCCTGGATGGTAAACATGGAAAGAATCATGAAATCCCAAGCCCTAAAAGACAACTCCATGATTGGTTACATGGCAGCAAAGAAGCGCCAGGAGATAAACCCTGACTACTCCATTATTGAGACCTTGAGGCAAAAGGCTGAGGCCAATAAGAACAAGTCTGTGAGGGATCTGCTCATCTTTCTGTATGAAACTTTACTGCTGTCTTCTGGCTTCAGTATAGAAGACCTGCAGACATACATGAACAGGATTTACAGGATGACCAAGCTCGGTCTAGGTATCAATGAGGATGACCCCACTGCCACCAACATCAATGCTGCTGTCAACAAGGAGATGCCACCCCTTGAAGGAGATGACAATACATTGCCCATAGAAGAGGTCGACTGAGCTCGGCCCAAAGAACCACTAATGTGTGTTCAGTGCTTTAACCTTCATTCCCTCTGATAACATATTTTTGAGGGTTTTTTGTTGTTGTTGTTGTTAAGTCTGTATGGCATGATAACTGCTTTTAAGGGGAAGATAGGATTTCTTTCTACTTTTAACTAATATTGTGATATTTTAGGTACTAAAGCAGAGCTATCAGGACTTTCTCTGGTTTCATCTTGGTTTATGTTAACAGGTTGAGATATTTGTGGTAAGATGTAACTTAGCTGTTAACTTTGTGAGGTCTGAAGTACTTAGTTACTGAGCCAGATTCCTTAATAGACCAAATCTTGTCTTTGAAGTGTTGAGATTCCCTGATGTTTAAAGGAATATTTATTAAGATAAGTTGAATTTTCTTAGGATCTTTATTAAAACTTTCCCCAGTAGTTTCAAATCCATATGTCCTAGGCTTCTAGAAGTACATTATACTGAAAATTTGATGACAGAAGCTGCGTGGGCTTGTTTTCCAAAGAAAAGTACTGTTTTAAGGAAGAAACAACTTGCTAGGGATACCACAGAACTATTTCAAAATCATTTGGAATAAGGCCTGTCAATGGAAGTGGAGTGCCCAAGTGACATTCTGCTTTAAGAGGTAAGAAATATAGCTGAGTTTTAAAAAATGCGTACTGCTTCTAATGTCATATCAAGAATTGTTATACTCTCTCTAAAGTAAATGTTTGTAAAAAAAAAAAAAAAAAAAAAA
>PVKA01052312.1:0-11778 GCA_004027165.1 Ctenomys sociabilis | reverse complement strand
AACAAGACAGATTCAATAAATTAATACATTGCAAACTGTTTTCATAATGTTTTGGTATCATACAAGGTGCATACATGATATTATATTTACAGATATTATTTTAGCAGATGACTCTTATCAGTAAATTAAGAGTGTAGCTGCTTACTTATCTTATTTTTTATGCATGAATTATATCAAAAATTCAATAATTATTTTCCTAGTTGATGACTGTAGTACTAGAAGCCGACATAATATCCTGTCCAACCACCATTAGTGCAGATCTTGCCTCTCATAGGATTATGTAGAAGCACAGCGTTATCCATCCCAACTGTACTGTGTATGCAAACACATCATGATTTTTTCTTTCTATACTCCTTCCTTTGTCTACACCTGTCAAAGGTGGGCACTGCCATTGTCATTCAACTAACTTAGGTGCTTGAACTCAACACCACAGTCCAACACAGTCCAGCATTCCACAATAATAGTGAGTTATTCAAAGAAGTACTTATCTATCTTTTCATTCTGCTTCAGATGAGTTTGCTCTACCTCAGAGCCTTGACATTGCGATTATTTACTTACAGTTCTTCTTTGTAAACCCTAGTTCTTCCTGGAGATAATTTTTTCCTATGCAAAATGTTAGCAGTATCCTATAAGTATTTATATATAGTATATTCATTTTTACTCATTCCAATATTTATATCACCTTCTCTTGTGAGTTTTCGAACCATTGATTAATTAGGAAATTTCAATTTCTGCTAGTTTTAGGCTTCCCAAGTTTCTGTTTTTAGTTTGTAATTTCATTATACTGTTTGAAAAATAAGCTACATATGGTTTCAATCCTTGTGTACTTATTCAGGCTTATTTTATGGCCTACCACATAATCCATGGTACTAAATGTTCCATCTGCACTCAAAAATGTGTAGTTTGCCCTTGTTTAGGAAATTTATACAGATATCTGTCAGATAAAGTTGATTTATAATGTTTTGCAAATACCCTATTTCTCCAAATTTTTTCTGCTTCATTGATTTACTTGTGTTCCAAAGTAGAGTATTTATAGACTACATATTATTAGTAAATTTTCTATTTTACCCTGAGATTTTGGCAATTTTTGCTTTACAAATTTTGAGCCTTTATTTCTGCCTATCATATATGTAACTCTTGTTGAGTCATTTTTTTCTTAAAAATTTGTCCATTTTATCAAGATGTCCCCTTTTATCCCTAATAGCAATGGTTTAAAATTTGCTAATACAGACACTCTAGTTTTACATGGTTCCTAGCTGCATGGTGTAGCTTTTCTACTTTCAAATAATGAAGACTTCCTCTCTGATCTGACAGGGATCTTGCCTCAGCAAGGTCTCAGCCTTGATTTGCTGCTTGCTGTTGGCTCTCTGTCTCAGTCCACCTTATGTCGCCGCAGCATGTGAAAGCTGGTACCTTATGAAAAAGTGGGAAAAAATATGCACTAAAATACCATTTAGAGTCTCTAATTGCACTTACTTGTACTTGCCTTTTGGTATGCATTCAGTCTACTACCTCAAGTTGTCTGTTCTCCGTCTAAACGATTTTATTTTGAATTTCTTGTGAGCTAGATTTGCTAATAAGTTCCCTTCACCTTTGATTAACTTCGGATGCCCGAAAGTTTTGCTTCAGTTTTGAAGAGTAATTTCATTGAATATGAACTTCTGAGATCAAAGGTGTTCTAAATTTTTTAGTACTTTGACTATATTATCTCACAGCTCTCTACATTTTGTTGTCTTTGATAGAAGTAACTCAGATGTTAACTTATCAAAGTTTCCTATTACGTGTTCTATTGTCTTCACTGAAGTTTTTTTTTTTTTAAATATTTTGACTGACTGTGATCTGTCTTTTTCTGACTAGATTTGTCTCTTTGTGAATCTCTGCTAATCCTCCTTGGTGTTAGCTGAAAATATTGCATGTGCACAATACTGGTTTTCATCAAAATTGTGAAACTTCCCGCATTTTATTCTTTAATTTTTTTCTACCTTTCTATATTTCCTTTCCTTTTGGTGTGGTTAGTATTTGTAGATTGCTGTGTTCAGTGATGTCTCAATTCTCTGGAAGGGTTTGTCCACTTCTCATTATTTTTCTTTTGTTCTATAGATTCCATAATGTACATTGATTTATATTTGAATGTACAATTTTTTTTTGTTCTGAAAACAAAAGCTTCTATTAATCTCCTCTAATGAATTCACCAGCACCTTTTGTAACTGGGTTTTCTTTCTGTGTATGTCTCATTTTCACATTTTTTGCTTGTTTTTTAATTTTTAAAAATTAAAAATATAAAATAATACAAGATATATAAGATGATGTAAGATACTATAAGGTAATATAATGTATCCATTTGGGATATAAAACCATTCCTCTAGAACTTGTTTTTATTGTTGCCCATTCATTTATTTAGTGACTTGGCTGGGTCATTACAGTAAAATCTATTTCCCCTGCAGGGTGAAGTCTCTGATGTCACTTTTCAGAGGCACAGCCTGGGACAAGTCTTCAGCTACCCTGCAATAATTACATTCCATAGTGCTCTCTGCTTTTTACTCAACTCTCTTACAGTGTCTATGCTTGGTGGTACCAAGGTCAGTTAGACCACACTAACAGCTGACTGATTTTGATTTGTTGTTTTTGATAATGCTCTGCAGTATAAATTATTCTGTAGTTTGACCCAATTAAATTCAGGGTCTTTCCAGTGGCTGTTTCTGAAATCAGTCTTTGGAATTTGTTCTGACCCTGGTAGGACGTGCCATGCTAGGTTTTTCCCTTGTTATTTCTAAGAAGTTTCTGGCCTGAGAATTAGCTTGTTGCACTTGAGCTCCTACTATCTTCTTAATTACTTATTACCAAAATTTGTATTGTTTGGGCATTCCTAAGTTCAGCTTTTCCAGTTTCTTCTAGATTTTTGGTGAGAGCTTCTAGACTTCTTGCTCTTATACCCTGCCACTCCATTTGGATAAAAATCTCTGAATAGTTTCTCCAGGGCTAGAGCAGAACAGTGGCCTGCTTCACGTAGAACTTTATATTCCTGTTTTATGGGCAGAGCACTGTTGCTGGCATGAATCTATGGGCAGAAACTTTAACCTATGAAAGAGAGTGAAGGCCAGTGGCCAGTGCTCTGAGCATGTGATACCTGTTTCAGGCTTCATCCTACTAACAATGGCCTAAATTGAGAAAGAAGCCCCCAAATTCTTTTGCATACTTGCTGGAAGTTACCTCTGTAATCAGAGCTGAGGGTGGGATGGGACTGAGAAATGCCAGCCCTTAACTCTCACAGGTTAGCAGAAAGTGGGAAGATTTGTTTTACTGGCCACATACAGTGAAGCTTCTATCATTGGTTGGAGGGAGTCCCTGCTGTGTGTGCAGCCTAACTATTGCAGGAAAGCTGAACTTAGTGAAATTTAGTACCCTGCTTTGCGGAAATGTCATCTCATTTGTTCTTTTGGATAATTTTCAAGAACTTTAAATTATTGGATTATTTTTTCTTTAATCACCAAAGAGGTCTTCATGACATCATTCTACAACTGGATTTATGATCCTATTTCTTAGCACCAATTTTATGTAATTGTGAGCATGATATCAAATAATGATTTTCTATGACCTGGATACATAAGTACATTTGTTTAGAAATTATTGACTAAGTGAGTCCTTTAAAACTATTTTATTTTTATCAATATGTCTTAGATAAATACATGGAGATAAGCTTGTTTTAGTAAGTTGATAAAAAATAAAAGATAAAGTATAATATAAAATGACTAGCACACAATCATTCTTTACCAGTTTTTAATCTAGAAAGTATTGTGGTTTTCTTTCTTGGATTTAGTTGTTTTAAATAAATCGATTTCAATATATCTTTAAATGTTTGTCAACATTAAACATGTTTATACGTCCTTTACATTGGGGTCACCAAATAGAATTCCATTTTAATGTCTGTCTCTGTAGTATCACCTGTACAGTATTCTCTAACTAATTCAATATTTTTTATATTTTTCTTTTTGTGCCCCCTATATTCTTTTATTTGATACCTTAGTGTTAGCTTATTCTGGTCTTCCACCATAATTTCTTTGTTTTTAATGGCTTAGTTCTACCTTATTAAGGCAAAGTTCTAGTATTCCTCTTAATTTTTATGATTTTGTCTTTGAGATCTTATTTAATTGAAGTTGTATTCCCGTTATTTTTCTAAAACACAGACTGCTCTTCTCCCTTGTTACTCACATAGAAGGGTGTAGCACGAGTCGTACTAGACAAGACTATCTCCAATAGCAACAGGCAGATAGGCCTCAGTCAGAGACACTTGGATGCCCCACACCTTATTCATTCTTCTTTTTAGAATTTTGGCTAGGAAATATTTTAAATTTTTAACTTTTTCCCTTCTTCATTTTCCTTCCTCTTTTGCTGTTTTTTTTTTTTTAATTTCTTATTCTATTCCTTAAATGTGGCAGATTCTTTTATAAATTCTCCTTGTAATTATATAGTGGGAGGATTCTTACACCTTTGCGTAGTTTCCTGTTTCTGTGTTGGTTATTCTAGCCAGAAGTTCATGGGGAGGGCGAATTTTAAAAAAAGTATAAGTTTATAGGCTTTATTGGTCTTTTTTGAGAATCTCCTTTTGAGTCATTGATTTTTTATAGTGTTATTTCAAATTTTATGGGGCTTTTGCTCTATTATTATTTTTAATTTTCTTCTGTTTGCTTTACACTTAAACTGTTCTTCTTTTTCTAGCTTGCTAAGAGGAAGTCCAAATCATTGTTATTGTATCTTTTTTTCTTTCCTGCTATCTGAATAACATACCATAAAATTTCCCCTGAGCAATGGTTTCACTTTTTAAATTTTTATTTAAATTTAAAATAATATACTTTAATGCATTTTGAAGTTCTCTTAGAATTTTTCTTTTCCCCGTGAAAAATGTATGCGTATATTTTTCAATACTCTACAATTTATGAAGGTGGAAACTCCCAGTTTGTCTTAGTTATCGCTAGTACAATTCCATTATGGCCTGAAAGCATACTTGCTGAATGGGCCAAGCAAGCTTACGAAGAGGGTGAGTACTCTAGCTGCTGGATGGGGTGCTCTCTAAACTGCCAGTTAGATTCAGGGAACTAAATGTGCGCCTCTTCCAAGGTTCTGCCTTCTGAGTCGGCCCAGGCCTGATAGAGGGAAATCAAAGTCTCTGACTGTAATAGTAGATTTGTCCATATCTCTGTGGTACCGGTCATTGCCTCACGTATTTTGATGCCCTGTTGCTAGCCACATATTAAGGGCTGGTATGTGTTCTTGGATAACCAAAAGTTTTACCATTATATAGTTCCCCTCTTCATTCCACATAATCCTTCTTGCTTTGGAATATCTTTTGCTGTAAATTAATATACATACTCCAGCTCTATTCTGATAAACAGTGAATTAGCAGTATATCAGTAATAAATCCTTTTCTTGATTTTGAATTTGTCTTTCTAATTTAAGTGCTTTTCTTCCAGACACTATAAAATGAAATTGTTTTTATTAATTCTGACAGTCTGTTTTTTCATTAGTGTGTTTAGACTGGTCACATTGAAAATGATTCTTTTTTTTTTTTTTTTGTCTTTTTGAGACAGGGTCTCACTATGCAGTTCAGGCTGGCCTTAAGCTCACTTTGTAGCTCAGGCTGGTCTCGAACTCACAACAATCCTCCTGCCTCAGCTTCCCGAGTGCTGGGATTACAGGCATGCGCCACCACGCCCGGCTGAAAATGATTTTTGAAAACAGTATGGCTAATTAATATTCTAACATACTGGTAATTGTTTTCTATTTTTTGTTCTTCTTCTTTGTTCCTTTGTCTTTTTCCTGCGTTTCCTGGATTGAATTATTATTTAATTCAATTTTATCTCCTCCCTTAGTGTATCGATTACATTTTAAGTTTGTAAAATGTTATTTGTGTCTACCTCAGAGTTTGCAACATACATTTACAACTAACCTAAGTCCACTTATGAATTACACTAGGGACCTGGGGACAGAGCTCAACAGTACAGTGCCTGTCTTGCAAACGTGATGTTATGAGTTTGATTCAACATTTAGAAAGTCCTAGGATGCATCATGTGTAACAGAGAATATTTACATGTCCTCTTCCTTGACCCACGTAATACTGCTGAAATCATTTTACTTATCTGTAATCTATAATTATGAAACAGTGCTACCATTCTTTTGAATGAAATTTGTTTACTAATCAATTCACAATAAAATGTTAGTTTATGGGAAATTGGTTTGTGTGCTACCCAATAAGCTGAAATTTAAAAAGCAATAATAACAACTGCTGAAATATTGTATATTGCTTTTCTTTATACACGTTTAAGTGTTCTTTCTTTTATTATATTCTTTGTGGCATATCTGAATTTATAACCTATGTCATTTTCCTTATCTTTGAAGAACTTTTAATATTTCTTATCAGGCAGATGTATTAGTGACAGAGTTGCTCAATATTTTTTTCTTGAGATAGCTTTTTATTTTCCTTCACTATTGAAGAATAATTGTTGGACATGGAGCTCTAGGTTGTGTTGTAGTTTTACTTATTGATTTTTGCTTTTCGCTTTCAACACTAAATATTTCACTATACTCTCTTCTGGCTTGCATGGATTTTTAAGAGAAGATCATTACAATTCTAACCCCCATACTTCTCTAAGTAAGATGTTTTATTTTATGGATTCGTTATGATGTTCTTCTATTTTGTAGAGTTTGAATATAATATGCTTACTAGGTAAGCCTATGTATGTACTATATCTGTATCTACATGTACATACAGAGACAGAGACAGGTACAGATAGACATCATCTTCTCTGTGTTCCCTGAGCTTCATTATTCTGTAGCTGGTTTTCATTCATTTTGGAAAAATTTTTGGTCATTATAACTTCAAATAGTTTTTCTGTTTTATTTTTATTATTTTTCTTTTTGGTTTTACACCTGTGTATACATTGCACACCTCAATTTACTTTTTATTTCTTTTTTATTTTATTTTTTTGTTAGTACGTTTTATTATTTTTAAAGAATACAAAATACTGATAGAAGAAAACAGCATTATACATGATACAAGATTTCACTAAACAAAGTAGTAGGAATCCAACAATTGTTGCTGCATTACAAGATACTGTGTGCAAATTAGTTTTTCAGATTACCAGATACAAACGTGTAAGTTTTGTTTAATAAAATGTAACTAAGAAGTTATAAGAAATTTAAGAGAGGAAAAAATCGGAATGAAAACTAAAATTAACTTCTTTTTCTCTCTTTTTTATATCCATATAATTAGAATTCTCAAAGTACAAAGGAGTAGGCAACAACTACTTAAAGATTTAAAATTTCTGAATTTAGATCAACTTATAATACCACATTTTCAAGAAAAATGAACCTTTTGCACAAGAAATTTATGGAATTGTCCAAAACTTATTATAAAGAAAAAATGATTAAAGTATATACATAAAAACATTAACTATGGAAGAACAAAATTAAATTGGGTGCTATTTTTCTTTTTTTCAAATCAAATCTGTAGGAGAGGTTCAATAATCAATACATTGCATATTGTTTTAGTAGTGGTTTTTGTTGGACAAGGTGCGTACATGATATTCTATTTAAAAACACTATTATAGCAGATGGCTCTAATCAATGAATTAAGAGAATGTAGCAGTATACTTTTTTTTTAAAGCTGAATTATAGCACAGTTTCAATAATTAATACTTTTTACATTTTTATTTTCCTAGTGGTTATCCACAGTACAAGAAGCAGACAGGATATCCTATCCAACAGCAATAGTACAAATCTTTCCTCCCATAGAACTACTCAAAAGTACTGCATATCTATCTTAACTGTACTGTTAATACAAACACAGAATGGTTCTTCCTTTGCATCCCCCCTTTTTTTATTTAATCCTGTTGATGATGGGTATTCTATTGTCATTTAGTTATTATAGGTGCTTGAATTCAGCGAAACAATCCAGCACAGTCCAGCAGTCCTTTTTTTACTTAAAATCTTTTTCTCTAATGGAGTATTATTTAGCTATAAAACAGGATAAATTTGATGCTTTTATGCATGATAGATGCAACTAGAGACCATACTTCTAAGTGAAATAAATCAGACTCACATGTCCAAACACTGTACTGTCTCCTTAGGGTCCTTTCTTTAAAAAATAAAACAAATTTGAAAACTTTTCTCTTTGTATGTTTCTTTACTGTATTTCTATTAACATATACATGTTCAAATTCATTGATACATTTACCCCTTGGCCAAAACCAAGGGTAATACCATCTAGAAATGTCTCTGCCTCTGTTACACTGTTTTAATTTCTAATAGTTTATTTTCTAATGCTATTGTAGCATTTCTACCTCTTTGTTTACATTTCATATCTGTTCTTTTGCTTTACCTACTTTTTCATTGGATGGCTCAACAGATTATTCATTATTTTAATTTCCTGTCTGATAATTCCACAATGTATGTCACATTTGATTCTCATTCTGATGCTTGCTTTTCCATTTCCAGCTGTACTTTTTCCTACTTTTCATCATGTTCTACAGTTTTTGGGATGTAATGGGTATAAGAAGTAGGATAAATTTATAAGTTATTAGTATGAGGTTTTATGTTATTTTGCCTAGGAATTCAGCCATATTTAATGTTTCCTGAAGAAACACTTGCCTATGATCCAAATCTACCTCAATATATATATATATATATATATATATATATATATATATATATACATACATACACACATATGGTCTCTCCAGTTTCATTGAATTTATATAAGAACTCCTGCCTCAATGCAGTCCACAACTTGTCTCTTTTAGTTAACCAACTCTCATACAGAAGCCCTGTTGAGGGGCTGGGGAGAAAGCTCAGTGGAATAAGTGCTTGCCTGGTAATTGAACTCTTACCAGAGAGTTCAATCCCTGGTATCACAAAAAAATAAAAATAAAAATAAACAAGCCCTGCTGGTCTAGTAGTAGGGTATGTGCTTTGGCTTATATCTAGATGTCTCCAAAGCCTTGTGTGGTTCTAGGTGGGACTTTTCAGATTGGAACTAGAGTTTGTGCTTCTGGGATCAAGGATGTGATGCTGGGACTGGTTCAAGGTGAGATTTTAGCATTAAGGGTGTGAGCACTACCTGCCCTGAGTGCAAGTAGCCTGGGTAAGATATAAAGAAGTGAGGTGTCTTGTTTTTTCTCTCTTCTGAGTGTCACGTTGCTTCTCTGTGAGTACAATGTTCTCAGAGGCATAAGCACAAAAGTGAGCGCCATACAAAAAAAGTGATGTAGTGGAATTGGGGCATGGAAGACTGCTTACTACAGCCTGAGCAGGAGGCAAGAGGGAGAGGTAGAGAGCAATGGTTGGCAGTGGACATTTAGATAAGAACAGCTTCTCATATTCCATAGCGCAGTATGACAACTATTAATTGTATATTTCCAAATAGCTACTAGAGAGAAATTTAAACATTCTAAATGAAGACCAAGGTATATTTATGTACATTCTATTTGTGTTTGGAAGTGCTACACTCTACTCCATAAATATGTATAGTCATTGTTTCATGTCAAACAGTAAACATATTTTAGGAAACAATACTTCATGATAATACACTCTAATACCCAACAGCAACAAAATATCCATTCACAAACATCCCCACTGACTTTGTGATTGCTTTCTTTGCATCGGACTTACTAGGGGAAAATTCTTATCCCCCAAATAACACTTTCCTTAGCTTTCTACCAAGACTCATGCACACTCTTATCTTAATTTTACCAATACTTCATGGTTTTAATTATAAGAAAGCTTCCTTGTTTTTCCTAGTGGAAGTAATAATACTCTGTACATTTATTTTGACATTGGTTATTCATTATCCTCTTCATTTAAGAGCCGTACTATTTCTTCCTTATTTTTCTTTTCTTTCATTTTTTGTGTGTATTTAGTACGGAGTCTACAGAATCTCACCACACAGATTGGACTTGTGGTTATCCTCCTGCTCTCAGCCTCCCCAGCAGTAGGATGACAGGTGTGCACCACCATGTTCTGCCTCAGTCGTTTCTCTGCATACCCTCGGTTGAGTGCTAGCACAGAAGGCCAAGGATCAAACTCCAGTCTCTGAGCCTGCCTAAGGAGGTGCTTTAGCCCACTGAGCTATCTGGCCAGCCCATTCCCTATTTTTCTTAGCTAAAGACATATTTCATACTAAATTTGGTCTTCTAGAGTGTTCAAGGCCTTGCTCATAGTAGGAATTCAGAAATAATTTTTATATCTAGAAAGTGACTGTGCTACACTGAGGGAACTACAACACAGAGCAACATCTGCAAATTTGCAGGTAGGGGCTGAGGCAAAGAAATAGTCATAAAACAATTGAATGACCTGACGTTGCTTTTATAAGGCAAATATGGTTACTCAGAAAGCATGATGCTTATTTCTATGTAGTTCTTCTAAATACATGTGCGATTGTGTCTAATCATCTCCATATGGAAACATGACTATTAAGGTAAAAAGACAGCAAAGTGCATGAAGTGTGTGGACTACCATAGCTACCTTCATACATGGCCACATTTTGGGAATGGGACAAGAAACTAATACAGAGAAGCAGGGTACTTCTTTCACCTTACTATTTATTCAAATAGTTAATTGCCAAACTTCCCATCTTGTTGAGGGTATGAATAAATCTACTCAGCATTATGTGGGGTTATTTATCTATTATTCAAAGTACATCATAAATATCTTTAAATGTGTCTCAGATTCTTTTACAGCTGTGGGTGACAGATTGGCTGTTATTTAGGACAATAGGCCATTGAGATTCCTTAATGACACTCCACTTTGTGAAGCTCTGCTTCATTTTCTCAGCCTGTGAACATTGTCTAACCATAAATGATAGCTCTTTTGCCATTAATACCCTGAAAGAGTATGTGTAACTCATAATATACTATATATGTGTATGCATTATAAGGAATATCCCCCTCTCAGACCTTCCCAAAGCATATGTTTCCTGAGCCTAAATTATCAATAAGGCCAAACTATTTGTTAGATACTTCTCATTGGCTCTTCATGGGGACAAATGATATTTGGGAATATCATCAAGAAGTTGGGAAAGTAAACCACAACTATACTGTTTCACAGGAAGGATATTTTTATAATGAGGTTGTAGATTTACTTCTTCTCAGGCTGCTATACTCTGACAAACTTTACTTCTGCTTTTCTTGAAAATTCTGCTTCAGCTGGTACAGAATTTTAACAAATGGTGTAGACATTATTTTCAGCTTCCAGTTCCCATGGCCATGGGAGATAGCTTGCATCTTCCCATGTAGGATTTCTTTAAATAATCTAACCTTTGTGGGCAAGAGCATAGTTTCTGAATAGCATGAAAGTCAACAATTATGAGGGCCTGCCAAATGGCTCAGTGGATTAAAGTACTTGCAAGCAGGTGCAGGGGCGGGGAGTTAGATCCCCATGCCTTACATGCCGGCCCTGCCCCTGAGATGCTCTGAGATGGCACTTGAGACTGGGTGCGGTGGCGCACCTGTAATTCCAGCTCTTGGGAGGCTGTAAAGAGTAAAAACACTGTGACTCTGATCTAGTAGTGAGACCCTGAACACCCTGTGGGGTGTTCCTAAAATAATTTCCTAAAATACCAAATAAAGAAAAAAATAATTATAGACTGTCCAATCTTCTCAGATTCTTTTGCCTTTTGAAGTAAAACAACCACACTCAACCAGAAACTTCAAATATTAAGATTGTTTTATTTTGGCTCAAAATTCCAACTCCTCTTTTCCTTCATACATGTCTCCAGAGATGAATTGT
>PVKA01052311.1:0-11778 GCA_004027165.1 Ctenomys sociabilis | reverse complement strand
TGAAAGGTCATTGAAGATTTCTATGAAACAGTTCCAAACTCATGTCAGGTTATACACGTATTTTTTTCATATATGTGTGTGTATGTGTATATAAAAGACAGGGAAGAAATAATATAAAGTCAACAGAACATGGAAATATACTTTTTAAAGTTTCTAATACTAGGAGAAGATATCATACGATGTCTTTTTTTTTCATATGATGTCTTTTAGATAAATTGTAATTCAAAGATATAGTACAAACCTTAGAACAAATTAAGCAATATTCAGAAAATGAAATACTAATTAAAAATTAAATGTTTCAAAACAATTGAACTAAGAAAAAGTTTTCATGATAGTAAAGAAGTACTAAGAATAAAGCATAAGATAAATACTGGAATGACAAATAAATGCCCATCACTTCTGACAGTTTGGGGATAGGATATCGCACAAAGTTCCAGTATGTTGTAGACATGGATAATGACCATGACACTTACTGGTGGTCAGGTGTCACCTGTGGGACTGAGCTACAGCTTTTTCCTTGAAATCCCCCCTATAGACCCATATAGAATCACTACCCATAGGGTGCAAGAGAAGTCCATTTGTAGAGTATGCTGATGGAAATATTTTGCTGCTGTACAAAAAAGAATAACTGAAAGACTACTATTGTATACCTCTTATTCTCCTGCATTTAGTTGTTTTCCCTATTTGGTCGGTTCTTTCCATTCTCATTCATGAGGTTGTGATCATTTTGCTCCCTCTCTAGAACATCATCTAGTAGTGTGTGTAGGCTTGGCTTTGTCATCATGAAATTCTTTAATTGTTCTTTGTCATGGAAGTATTTTACTTCTCCATTATAGTTGAAAGAGAGTTTTGCAGGGTATATCAGTCTGGGTTGGAATTTGTTTTCTTGCAAGACTTGAAGTACTTTGCTCCATGCTCTTCTTGCCTTGATGGTTTATAAAGAGAAACCTGTCGTTATTCTGATGGGTTTTTCTTTAAACATCATCTGTTTCTCTTCTTTAGCAGCTGTTAGTATACTGTTCCTGTGCTGAATTTCTTGATTATTATATGTCTGGGAGTGGTTTTAATTGGGTTGATGTTATTTGGAGTTCTATATGCTTCAGTTCACTGAATGTCAGATTGTTGCCCCATATTTGGGAAGTTTTCTGCTATTACTTCTGCCCATATTCCTTTTATATCGTTTGTATTGACTCCTTATTTCTCATTGATGCCTATTAGTCTCACATTGTTCATCTTTGAATCTTCTTGCAGGTGTTGAATTATTTTTTCCTGCATCCTAGGTGTTTTTAAGAGATCTTTGCTTACTCTTTCATTAGCTGTAATGGTTTCTTTAAGGTCCAAAAGTCTATTTTCACTTTCACTCAAATGGATTTGCCAGCTTGTGACTGAGGTTTTAATTTCCTGTATATCACTTTGAATCTGTTTCACACATTCTATTTCTTTCCTATATTACTCTATTCAGGGGTTCTATCATTTCTATATTCTGTTCTATTTTTTTTTTATCAGCGTATTCTTTAGAAGCACTTAGTACTTCTTTGATTATAGTTATCACTACTTTTTTACTTCAGAAATTATTTCTGGGTCTGATTTCTTCTATACTTTTCTGCAGTTGTTTCTTTACTTCTAACGCTATTATTTCAGAGATTTCAGGTGTGTGATTTCCAATTTCCTCTATGCTAGTGTCTTCTGCATTTGTACTGGGTGGACTCGGGGACTCAGACTGCTTTTTGTTCCTTCTCTTTGTCATTTTGGATACCACTGACTTTTGACTTTGGTATAGAGCTTAGATAGAGTTATTACCTTAGCACCAGGTCTAGATCTATGAAGTTCAGACTTATAGGTGGGTGTGGCTTGGGTCTGGCTGCTGTGCTCCACTTCTTCCTGCTGCAGCCTTTCAGGTGAACCCTTTGTGTCACACTGGCAAGATGTTCTGCTCCTGAATCAGATGGGTGGGTCTTGCCTCTAGCCTCTTTGCAGAGAGTTTTGTTGAAGGGTTCCACGCTGGACCTGCACTCTGGATCACTTCAGGATCCGCCAGCCTGGGGGGGTCTCATTCACACGCTGGGCATGCACTCTGGGTCACTCTATCTTAAGACATTCCACTGCTTTTCTCTCAGTCTCAGCTCCAAAATTCCTGGAAATAATTCTGACCAATCTGATATGACTATGTTAATTTACAATATTCCATTGGTGATAAGTAAGAAGGTGATTTACTGACCTGGTTTTCACAAGACTAAAGACTTTGCTAGCACACAGAGTTTTCCATTCTAAAGCCTGGATGATTTAAGGCAAAACAGAATGTTGGTTATTCTAACAATAGAATATAATGGTTGTCATTTTTGTTTATAAGGAAGTGGACAGGAAAAGAATGAGAATTTCCTATGGCTACACAGGCAAGACCATAGGACCACATAGCTGTGGCAGATCTACAAAAGTGGCTGTTGGTTCTTCGAAGCTATTTCTATCTAGAGGTACAATTGATTTCTCTACCTTTGAATATGAGTTAGTCTTGTGACATTTGGGCCAAGAGCTGTGGTGAAAGAGTGTTGACCAAGTTTCAAGTCTAGACCTCTTAGAAAGTTTTCATAAATCTTCAGTCTCTCAAAACCTGGATAGCCCACTTGAAGGTACAAGAAGGATTACCCGTGAGTGATGCTATGCATCCAAGCTGCTCAGTTGGAGATATGATTAATTTGACAGCCCCTTCCGATATACTAGGAGGCTGCAGTCACAGAAACAGAGAAGAACTACCTGGCTGATTCCAGCATACATGGACAAATAGCATGACATCAGCTAAAAATGGTCATTTTTAAGCACAAAATTTAGGTGGTATTTTACTCAACAAAAGCTAGCAGATGTTCTGTTCTATAAGACTGCAATTGATTATTTACAATAGTGAACATGATTTCATCTCTAATATGTTCAGAGAGCTTAAGATACTGAATTTGAGAAATTGGAGAGAACAGGAAGAAAGACTCTGAAGAGATGGGAAGTGGATCTAGAGATGGGAGGGTTAGGACAAAGGCAAGCAAAAAGGATTGAGACGCAATATGTATATACCAGTTCCCCATGATAAATGTATTTGTTATGTTTCACAAACACACTTTTCTCCTTTTTTTTTTTTTTTTTTTTTTTTTCGGAACTGGGGATTGAACTCAGGTCCTTGCGCTTGCCAGGGAAGCACTTATTCACTGAGCCATTTCCCTGACCCCACTTTGTGTTTCTTTACTCGTGAAATTTCTTATTCTGTGCAAGGATTCATGTTTTCACATAACTCTTCCCATCATCCCCTCCTGTTCAGGAGTCATAGCCCTCCTCTTTACTATGTTTATGAACTCATTTTGGACTCTTTTTGCTTTTCTCTGGAAAATTTTCAGTTTTGTTCTCTGTTATTAGGATATAATATATTCCTATATTTAGCCCATAGTCATGCTTTATGATAATATTTTATAAATATGCATCCTTATTATATCATAAGGTCTATGAGATAACATCTTTGTATTCCTGCCTGGCATAGTTTAAGTGCCTCATAAAAATATTTTTTTGGTGGTGTGAGAACTGAACATGCAAGGCTAGAACTCTGCCACTCAGGCATATCCCTAGCCCTGAAAGGTTTTTAATTAATTAAATAAGAAATATAAAATAAGAATGCTTTAAGTTTGGTTTTAGACATACCATATCATATACCTATTACAATGCTGTGACTCTCAAAAACAGCCATTACACTTACCATATTTATGTAAAATTTAAACTACAAAGGACAGCAGATGAAAAAAAATCTGATTACTGAAATCCATAACATGGTTTGAGCCTTTAAAAAATTTAATTTCATGGGCTGCAGAGATATCCCAATGGTCTAAGCACATGCCTAGGAAAGCACAAGGACCTGGTTTGATCCCTAGTACCTCATGCCATGCTGGCCCCATCCTGGGAATGCTGAGCATGCCATCAAGACCAGGAATGGTGGTGCACATCTCTAATACCAAAGCTAGGGAGGCTGAGACAGGAGGATCACTACGAATCTGAGCTGCACACTGAAACCCTGCACCAAATACATAAAATTAAAAAAGATATAAAACTTAATTTCACACTTGACTTTTCAGTAGGCCCAAAGTTTATAACTTGTTCCTAAAAAGAAGTTAAATAACACAAAAAATAAATGCATAAATAAGAACAGAAAGTATGAAAATAATCAGTCCAATTCCTTGACAGGTGGGTTGGAGGCTGGGGATGCCAAAAAAAGTAGGGAAAGTCCTCTGTGGGCTAACATGGGAGGGAATGTTTGGCTTTCTCTATATATAGGCAGGTGGAGGCTTTTTTCCCCTAAATATTTTTTGAGACTGTGTGAGGAAAAATGACTGAGATGCTCATGTGGAATAAGCATAGTGTTTTGGCTTGCATTTTAAATAGAATGATACAGGTAGGGTGGTGCATGCCTGTAATCCCAGCACCAATGGAAGTTGAAGCAGGTGGATCACTGTGAAATTAAGGCCAGCCTGGGCTACACAGTGAGTTTAAGGCCAGCCGTACATAACACCTTTTCTCAATTAAAAAAAAAAAAAAAAAAAAAAAAAAAAAAAAAAAAAAAAAAAAAAAAAAAAAAAAAAAAAAAAAAAAAAAAAAAAAAAAAAAAAAAAGAATGAGATGAATAGCCACAGAAGAACTAATTTACCCCAAATTATTCAATGTTCCTAGACTCATTTCTAGACACACACACACACACACATATACTACAAACACATAGATAGATGATAGACAGGTAGGTCCTCAAGCATAGTGTTAATATTGCCAGTAGGTCAACTCACAAAAGTAGTATCAAAGAATCTGTCTGGCAGTTTTAGTTCTCTAAAAGGGTCAAGCATCTCTGACAGTTCAAGTTAGAGAAAGTTTCCCAAGAACTCATAGGGAATGCAGCGGCTGGGATTCAATCCCTGGCATGCCATGCCAGCTTGGGGCGTGCTGAGACAGAGACTGAGACTGGGCACAGTGGCATGTGCCTGTAATCTGAGCTCTTGGGAGGCTGAACACAGGTGGATCACTAAGAGTCCTATCTAAGTAGTAAGACCCTGTAGAACCTTCCCTAAAATAAAATTAAATTAAAATTTAAAAACTCATAAGGAAAAATACATCAGATTGAACAGTCAAACATCATTTTTACCTTGTCTCAAAAGTTTCACTAAAGTGACACAAATGTATTTATAAAGACAAAAGCATAAAGAAAAGTGTAAGAAGAGAAGAAGATAGAATAAAAATATTCAGGAAGCTGTATATAACACATGACTAGCTGATCTCAGAATTGGATACAAAGCAGTCCTTAGGAAAGACTAAACATCAACTTGATGATACCATAAAAGATGGAAAAAATTCATAGTAGATATATCTGGAAGCAGAGGTGAATAAAAAGACAAAATTAGGAGCTATTTCAAAATGTGTTCTACAGTCAGATTCCCATATGCCTTTCCTGCTCTATATCCTGTAATTATCCCTCTCTCAATCTTGTAAAAGACTAAGATTTTATTCTTCAATAGAGTAAAACAGTGCTCTACACCAGACACAGATTAGGATTTGGTAATGCACTAAAACTAAGGTGATTAAGAAAACAGAACAATATTGTATATAGACATTTCTGAGCCCTTTCTCCATAATTCATCCTAGGAACTTCTCATTCCTTTAGGTACTTGATTTTCTAGAATATATGTCTAAGTCAGGAAGTAAGGCCTAAAGATTAAACATCAAAGTTTCTCCAACTGAACAGCTCAACCAAATCAACCTCAAGTTTACAATGACAGTGATATCTATATGACAACATGGTAACTGCTTTGAATCTCTATAGAGAATTTTTGTCCAATTCAAGAACTTCATATGCAATCTAACCAACAAGGGACAAAACAGAACAAAGACATTTTTAGGAAATTACTTGAGAGATGTGTACTACAAAACAAGAGAACATGACATAAGGGAAAGATAATATCCAATACAGAAGAGTAAATAAAAATCTGCAGAAGATGGTGAAGAGAGCTTCCAGGTCAATTTCTGTGTAGAAGGTGGTCTGTCCAGATTTGAAAAACTCAGAAGGCCTACATGAGATTCTTCAGAGATAGAAAATGTATAGAAAATTGGACAGATCTGAACATATTGAGTTGAGAACTATACTGTCTATATACTACAGAAAAGTAATCACAATTAAGAAAAAAGACAACTTTAGAGGAAAAAAATGGCAGGGGAATAAAAAAGCAAAGAAATTAAAAGTTTAATACATAATTAGTAACATTAAAATGTCAACAAAAATAAGAAATTGAAAGTCTGGTCAACCTCAGCAGATTAAAGCGCCTGCAAGCAGGCACAGGGGCCAGGGGTTCAATCCCTGGGCCTGCCCCCAGGGTGCACTGAGATGGAGATTGAAACTGGGCGTGGTGGCGCACACCTGTAATCCTAGCACTTGGGAAAATCACTATGAGTCTAATCTAGTAGTGCGACCCTGAACACCCTATAGACTCTTCCCTAAAAATAAAATAAAATAAAATAGAAAAGAAATTGGAATGGTAGTAACAGTACATATGTACACATACCCTATGTGAGCTTATGTGGTATACTGCTATGGTGAAGAGCAATGAATATTATCTTCTATAGTAGGAATTTAACAGACAATACCTAAAACTGAAAAATTAAGAAGGAACAAAACAAACTGCTTAGAGATGTAACAGTAAATAGATAACAGAGACAAAAGTGATGGGAGGAAGACATGCAGGGTACTGCTTTTAAATACTAATTAAAATATTTGATACTTTTAATAAAGTTACTTAAATTTGTATTGACTAAAACTAAGACACAAAAGGAGTATTCCATGGAACAACGGTGTTGTGGCAAGAAGAGCTTGAGAAAGCTTACCTAGCTTAGGTCTCCTGAATTCAAGGCAAACTCATCATATCTCCAATGAACCCAAGAAAGAATTACAGTAGGAAGCTGCCAAGTTTGCATTCTGGCTTTAGTGATTACCAGAATTGTTACCATTATATTCTATTTCTTTACCATGAGAATATCTATCTTTCCTTTCACACAGAGCTATTTTGAGAAGTAAAGGAAATAATGTTGGTCAAAAGTCTTTATGCATAACAACATCTGCAAATACAGCATAGATACTGTCTTGCAAATAACTTCTGAGTCCCTGTCACCTGTCAAGCACAATTAACATTATTACTCCTTTTTATATGATGTTATGTAACTTGCCTAATTTAAACTATCAATACTTACACTTCTACTCTTGGGTATGTTTTTTAAAAAAGAATACTTAGTAGCTCCCTCTAACTTCCTCGGTAGATAAACTCTAAAGTGACCTAACCTATTCCTGCCTTCTGGTATCCATGCCCCTGTATGGTATCCTCCTGGTACCCTCCTCCCTACCCCTGGAATGTAAGCATGACCTGAGACTTGTTTGTCACCAATAGAATTTGGCAAAGCTGATGGGATTTCACTTCCCTTGCTGTGCTACATAAAATTGCAACTTCTGTATTAACAACAGCTTCCTTCTGTTGATCCACCCCCTTTCCAGCTTTGCTGAAATAAGCTTCTATATAAAGAGGTGTATGTAGCAGTCAACTGAGAAAGTCTCCAGATTAAGACCCTCAGCTAAGGGAAAGAGGGCAGCCATTAAGTAAGTGAGGCTGTCAGATCACCTCACAAGGAATTGGCTTTTTCCAACAATGCTATGAGCTTGGAAGTAGATCCTTCTCCATTTGGGCCTGCCTGACATCCTAACCAAAGCCTTCTCAGAGAACCTGAGGCAGTGCATCCAGGCAAAGCTTGGATTCCTGACACACAACCCAGTGAAAAAATAAATTGTTAGTATGTCATTAAATTTGTGATACTGCTGTCAAACCACAATAGGTAAACAAAGGACCACCCCAGGCACAGTCATGACTGGAAGGCCTCCAATTCTCAAGTTATAAAACAAAGATTATTGACATGTACCTGTCACAGAAACCTGACTGCAGGAAAGCCAGCCCTTGGTTTTTTGCATCCTTTGGTCACATAAATTAAAACTATATGCCCAAGTTTAGCACTACACAACCACTCTCCTGGCTTAAAGACTTCTGGTCCACATCACACAGTCATAAATTACATCTTAAATACTAAAGAATTTAAACAAGTTACTATTTTTAGCAGTGTCAATCAAATTTTGCTCAAGAGGTAAAGTAATATTCACTTCATTACAGAAAAAGTCATGAGAGGTAACATATAATGGAAGTCTTCTATTTAATAATATGTAAGAGTAGAAGAAAAGTATCAAGCTTGTAACCCTCCAAAAAGTGTACAATGCAATGCTAATACATTAAATATTTAACAACTCCTGGGTAAATGGAAAGGAAATTTCCTTTTTTTAAATTTAGAATAAAAGGTGATCTGTGGGTGGCAAAATGATGATGCTTACAGAGCGTACATTATTGTACAGGAAGAAAAGACAGCAGGGAACTAAAATTACAGGAGCAGAAAAAGGAATATGACAGACAACTAGGTAGGCAGCACTAGCCACTTGACTCTCTACCTACCAACTCTCAGAGGTTTTGGTGCTTTTACAGTTATCATAGCTGTATTGTTACAGGAAAAACTGTACTTATTTTTTCTTTAGATGTTCTCACACTGATTCAGAAATGGTGTTCATGTGTAGGAAAACCTTCAAAAGAGAACCATATATATACAGCTGTGAATTACTTGCCTGAAGAACTGGGCTGAATGGACAATCACAAGACAAACTGTCACTTTTGTAAGCAATGTAGAGGTTAAGAAGAGAATGTGAACCTGTCATCACCAAGCTTCTTGCAGCTGTCAAAATTGGATAAGTACTTCATCATAAAGTAATGCTTACAAGCCAGATTCAACTAAGTGGGACTCATAAGAAAAATCTGAAACTCAACAACAGTAGCCATGCTATCTAAAAACAATGTAACCTCTATTTCAGTTCTAGAAGCCAGAAATCCAAAATCAGTCACTGGGCTGAAATAAGGTCAGATGGAGGCTTTTAGGGAGAACATGTGCCTTGCCTCCTCAACCTCAGTGGCTGCCAGAATTCACTGCTGAATGACTTGTGCTCTTTTCCTCCATCTTCCAAGCTAGCAGTGTAGCAGCTTCTAATACCACATTGTCTTCTTGTGGACCATTCTCCTTTGCCTCCTTCTTATAAGGACACTTGTGATTACATTTGGGGCCCACCTACAGTCTAAAACTGCCAATGAATCTCAAAATTCTTTATTTAAATCACCTCTTGAAAGCCTCTTTTGCCATAAAAGGTAACATGCACTGTCTTCCAGGAAACAGAATCTGAGTATCTTTGAGAACCATTATTTAGCCTTTAAACAGACCCTGTCTCATAAATCTTTTAACACAAAACTCATTGCCTATAATAAGGGACTCATTACTCACACACACACAATACCCAACTACAATAAATTTAAATTGGTTAATAAGTATACATCAATATTATTTTTGGCTCTTGAACTCTTTACTAAATGTTCTGGGAAATGTGAATGTGAAAAAACCAAAGAACAAATTCAGTGAGTCAATATTATCTTGGAGATCTCATAAGTACTGCTTCATATATGTTTGTGTGTGCCTGTGTATTCATGCATATCAATATGCACATACATGCTGAGGTTCAGGGTGTTGGGTAAGAAGTTCCAAGAGATGGATAATGAAATGATTCCAATGATATCTAAGAGCTATATTCATGGGATGATTCATACTATAACAACCATGTCTGCTTGTAGACCAGTATCAACTAATTTTAATCCAAAATATTTTCAGTAGATTTTGAAGCAGTTCCTCTGATACCTAAGAGGATAACTATGAAGGTGTGTGGGACATGGAGAGGAGGAAGAGCTAACTTTTATTAAATGTCCACTATGCCTCGGGCACAGAGTGACAGTCTGCAAATGTTCATGTTAATTCAGTGAAGGCTAACATCAATAGGCAATGAGTACTGAAAAAAGAGGAAAGCAATACCCAGAGACAATTAGGTAACTTTTCCACATCTTCCAGCTAGCAAGTCATGTAGCTGAAATTCAGACTTACACTTACTGTATCTAAAAGTTTGTAACGAACTGTTGAACATACTATAACAGACACAGAAATCAGAAGTCAAGCAAACAAGAATTATTCTTTTGAAAGAGAACTGATAGATCCCTGGCACCACTGCTGCACTGGCTCCGACCCCAGGCACACTGAGCCAGCCAAAGAGTCCAGCCATGGTGGTATACACCTGTAATCCCAGCACTGGGGAGGTTGAAAACAGGAGGATCACTACAAGTCTGAGTTGCGTAGTGAGACTCTGCACTAAATACATAAAAAAAAAAGATAACTAATAAAAGGGGGAGTAGAATAAGGGGGAAATAATATTTATCACACATTCTATCAGTCTGCTGAAACAAATCACAGTAGCTGCTCCATCATGTGCCAGCCCTCATACACTGATGACATCACAAAAGACACCCAAAATGGCAGTGTTTCCCCCTTCTAGGTTCCAGTTTACTGTTAAGAACCTCCCTCTCAGGGATGGGGAGATGGTTCAGTAGAATATGCACTTCCCAGGCAAGCACAAGGGTCTGAGTTCAATCCCTGCTTCTGCCAAAAAAAAAAAAAAGAACCTCTCTCTTTTACCTAGCTAAAGAAAAAATCAGTTCATCTCTCTTCATAAAATGGGCTCTACAACCAAACCCAGTTTCTAACTTTATTTTCAGATGTAGCCTATATCTTTAAATGAACACAGATTAAATGTATCTTCTATTACAGCTCATGCATTTCTCTAATAAGTTAGCTACTTCATAGTGCTGACTCAGCTGAGATCTAATATTTCAGCTCTAGTGGCTAGAAATGACTTTGAATCTTGATTCTATCCAACTAAATTTTGCAGGATACAAACAAAAAACAGACAAGATGACAAATAAACGCCAACCGTTGACTGAAATTTCAAGCGTATATATGTATGTTCCATAGGAGAACTCATTAGGTAAGATTTGTCATGAAGAAAAAGAACTGTACCATACCACAGACCAAAACCCAGCACAGCCTGGCCTGTGAGTGAGGGCTCCAGGCCCACTTCACCAGAGGGACCTTTCCCAGCCTTCTCGTGTTACAGCCTGTAGACCCGGACCCAGCACAGGCTGGCAGACTCAGTACAGCATTCCCAGTGAATAAGATCAACCACTATCCTTTTGTGAGCCCAGAAGACCCACCAAAGCCCACACCCGCCCACCTGGGGAACAACCTGCTTGACACAGGAGGGCTGACCCCGGGAACCAACAGGGGGTAACCAAAGGAGCTGCAGCAAAATAGGAACTAACACAACAGCTAGATCCAGGATAGGCATACCTGGAAAATCTCAAATTTAATAGACTGGCACCCGAATCTCATAACAACCTAAGGATATACCTGCACCAAAGCTCTACACCAAAGGTCAAGGTCAGTGATATACAAAATGACAAAGACAAAGGGAAAACTGCAATCCCAGACATTGAGTCCATCAGGAAGGGCAGAGGACATTAGCTCAGCTGCAATGAATGAACTAACAGATAAGGAACAACAAAGGAACAACAGCAGAAAGCTATAGAGGAAATAAAATGAGAAGTAATTCCCCAATTTAAAAAAGAAATATTTGAAAGCATAGTATCTGAAATAAAGAATGAATTCCAGAAACATTGGGTGGAAAAACTATGCTCACTCAGAAGACGTGCAGAGAGCACTATTCCAGCTGATATACATAAATTAACAGCATCTGAAGCAAAGAAA
>PVKA01052310.1:0-11790 GCA_004027165.1 Ctenomys sociabilis | reverse complement strand
TTAATTCTTTATTGCAGAGTTTTTATCGAATTGAGTTTGTTCTGTATATGTCCACATTTGATTCTTTATTTCAACTGCTATGATTTCAGAGATTTCTTTTTTTATTTCAGAAATTATTTCTTCTCTGAGTTCCTCTATGCCTTTCTGCTGTTGTGTCTGTGCTTGCAACTCTGTTAATGCACAGATTTCAGCTGAGCTAGTGTTCTCTGCACTTGCTCTGGGTGGGCATTGGGAATCCCCCGAATGTTTCTGCATTAGATTTTTTATTTCAGATGGTATGTATTCAGAAATTTCTTTTTTATTTCAGGCATTAATTCTGCTCTGAGTTCCTCTATACCTTTCTGCTATTGTTTCTTTGCTTCTGACGCTGTTAAGTAATTCATTTCAGGTGAGTTAACATTCTCTGCACTCATTGGTAGATTCGAGGCCTGAGCTTGAATTTTTGTTCTTGTCCTTTTCATTTTGTATAGCACTGACCTTTCCCCTTTAGTGTAGAGCTTTGGTGCAGTTATAACCATGGCACCTAATGAGATTAGGGTGCAGATCTATTAAGTTTGAGTTTATTCAGTTATGCCTGGCCTGGGTCTAGCTGTTGTGTTCCCCTCCTTTTTGCTGTTTGGAAGTGAACCTGTTGTTCCCCTCTAGAATAACAGTGAGCCTGTGATGCCCCTCTGTTATGCCCCTCTCCCAGGGAGTACCAGGGAGTGCAGAAGCTGACTCACCTGGCCAGGCTGGTTGGATTGGGGGCCGAGAAAGTCGAAAATGTTCTACTCTCTTGGCAGCCTTGGGGTCGGGGGCTCCAGAAGGTTGTTGCTGGAGGCATGCGGGGAAGCCTAAAGTTCTCCCACACACTCACTGGTCTGGCCTGGGTTGGATCGGGCCGAGAGAGTCTCAGAAGTTCTCACTCGCTAGGCGGCCTTGGGGTCGGGGATTCTGGAGGCCTTTCACTCCACTCTTAGCTTTGTGACATGAGCAACAGCTGTAGACAGTACCTGTGCTATCAAGTTAAGCATTCCTTCTAATTTTGCATTCTTAGTTTTGCAGTTACTTTCTTTTTATTTGAGGAAACAAGATCTGTTTATGCGTGTTACAGATATAAAATTTCTTTTGAATGATCTTTTTTTTTTAAAAAAAAGCAACTTGAAGAAAAACTATTAAGTGCTATAGGTATGGAAAACACTCAAATGACTGATTTGGGGATCACTGGTTTATTAACATACATCTGGACAGATGGAAATGAGGTCATAATGGGGTTGACGCAGAGAGACGGGTCTGAGCTGGATCATGGCCTTATCCAGGGCAGGCACTAGAGGAGTAGGGGAGGCGATAGTGTGATGGTCAGTGCTGGTTCTCAGATTGATTGGCTTGAGAGCTGCCTAGGAAACCAGGGTGTGTCTAGGTGGGCCATGGCCTCGAGTCCTATGTCTGGCCTGTGGTCTTTTCCTCTCTGGCTCCCCCTTTCTGCCTCATGCCCAGCTTGAACTGGGCAGCTTTGCTCCACCACGTCTTTCTGCCACAATGTTTTTGCTTTGGAACCAACCAGCCTGCGACTGAAATCTGAATAAAGAGCCAAAAATAAGCCCTTCCTCCTTTAAGTTGTGTATACATTTATTTTGTTTTGTGATAGAAAGGTGAACATGCTGGTAGGAAGTGAGCAAATTTATCAGGGGACCAGCTGTGACAGAGTCTGAACCCTCAGTACTTGTTCTTGCTCTGCTCTCACCAGCCACCATGGCTCCAGGGCCTGCTTGTCTCACTCCCTCTCAGATAAGCAAGAGTCCAGATGACTGGGTTAGGTGGGCAATGTGTGCATACAGGCTTCCTCAGTGAGGATAAGAAATCTAACGGCAAGCATCGGTAGCCCATCCTCTGGGGCATCCTCTTATGAAGAGAATGTAGCAATGCCAGGTGATTTTGGAGGCTAATTCTGTGGCCAGACTTGGGGAAGTGAAGTATCCTCTAAGAGTGGGACTGAAAAGTTTCCTGAAGATTTTGGGCAATGACCAGAAATGCTTTTGGGCTGCACTGGCCTTAGCTTTGGCCTGGGAGGGTGAACTGTGCTGATTTTAGAGGCAAAGGACCCTTGCTATTTAGAAGAGTCCTCAGGAACCAGTTCGAGTTTTGCAGGTCAGGTGCTTAAGTTTCTCTCATGCTGGATGCTCAGCTCTATAAGGGTGGGTACCAGGCAGCTCATCTTGTTTCTTACTCTCTCTCCAAGCCTGTGCACATATGATTAGATCTCATTATGCCTTTTCTAAATGCATGAGCAAGTGTAAGAGCATTTCTTGCACGTATGCCTTGTTAGTTAATCTTGCAGCACTCTCTTACCTCTCTGAGCATCAGTGCTTTTATCTGTAGAGTAAAACTATTTGATCAGCTGAATAACACTCAGTCCATTTTTCTCATAAGGCCATTGTGAGATCCAACAGGCAGTACTGACCAGGATAGATTTTCTGTTTGAATGCTTTCTCTGTGCCAGGTACTGTACCATGGACTGTTCCAGCTTCCCCATGAGGGAGGCACCCTCTTCAGAACAGCCTCAAAATTTTCAGGGTCCAATGCAACCCCAACGTGCAAACTTCTCTGTTTAGAGAGTATTATAAAATTCAAGGTGGCAACAACAGAGTGCAAAGCCAGCTTTCAACCCCTTGTCAGCCTGGCCTGCTCTGCAGCTACAGATGTCCACATATTCCTGAAGGCAACTCTGAGTATTGCTCCCAGTTTATGGAAGTGAGCTAATGGAGATATGAGAAAGTGTACATTCCTACAAATCTCTGGCTCCCAAAGAGTCACAGACCAGATATTTCTCCCAGCAGTTTAAGTCAGAAGCCTGTGTTCATTGCTGTTAGTGCAAAACACCTTTTCAGGGAGATGATAAATACAGAAAAGCCACATAGAGTGTTGTTGTTGTTGTTGTTGTTGTTATTATTATTATTATTATTATTATTATTATTATTATTATTTTGTATTGGGATGAAGGCAAAAAGAAGCAATGAGATCTGAATACTTCCTCCCTGGAGTTTAGCTGCCACCAGCAGGCTGGGAATGGGAGGACTTTCCATTCCCACACAAAATACTTCCTCCTGTGCTCTTTCCCTCCCGCACTTAAGGGCCATAAACACAGAGACAGGTTCTGATTGGCTTGAGGGCATCAACATGAGTTTACATCAGGGGAGGTCATGCCTAATCAGAATGATTAGTATCCCCTGTGAGGTGCCTTTAAGCTGCGTGCAGGAGAGCAGGAGCCAGAATCTGTGCTTGAAGGAGATTCTTGGGATAGTAGAGATTGGAAGGCAGTGAAGATGGGACTGGGAGCTGATGGTGAAGTATTTTTTCTTTTATTAATTTTGAGAAACAAATAGCAATGAGATAGTTTTAAAAGAGATTAGTAGGACAGTTAATTAATTAATACATTGTATATTGTTGTCTTTGTAGTAGCTATTCATAGTATGAGATGCAGACATAATATCCTGTCCAAATACTATTACTACAAATCTTTCTTCTCACTCATTGAAGTAAGAAAAAGTAGCTGGATACCTATCCTGGTGTGTGTGTGTGTGTGTATAATTTTACTACAAAATATTCCTCCATTTATGTCCCATTTTCTAGTTACTTTTGTGAGAGATGGGTGTTCCATTGCCATTTAAATATTGTAGGTGCATGAATTCAGCTAAGTAATCCAATATAGTCCAGTAGTCCATAATAATAGTGGGTTAGCTGCAGGACTGGCAATGTCAGAAGTTGTTGACTTGAGCTTTTTACAGCCAGTCTATTAATATGGCTTTACATTTTATACTTCATTTTTATAATTTTCTGCTGGATGGTTAAGACCAAGGTAAAGCACGACCTATATAACAAGAAATGTAATTTTTTTATCTGACAAGGTCAGTCAAATCCTCTCAGGATTTAATCTGAAACCCTGTACCGCAGTTTGTAGATCCTTTGTCAGTGTCAGCCATGTGGATGAGTCACGACCATTGCTGGACCAATTTGCTCTCTGTGAAAGCCTGAGAGAATGTTTTCTCTCTAAGTGCTCTCTTATGTGCATTTGTGGCAAAATATTGATTGGAAGCACAAAACTAGCTTGTCAGAGGCTTCCGAGAGTCTAGGAGATGAGCAGCTCTGATTTCTCCTTCCCAGAGAATTCTTTAGTGTTACTCACCCTGCTTACTCTCACAGTAACTGAGTCCAGCTCTAGACCCCTCTCCAGAGACCTTGCCTCTGTGCTGACACACTCTTTAGTCCTTTGCTTTCAACTCTGGGAAAGAGGGGCACTAACTTTAGGGATATCAATTTCCACATTTAATTATGGCTGATTTAAGACCTAACTCCAATGAAAGCTGTACACCAAGACTTCATGTTAATTTTCATAGCAAAAAGCAAATCTATGAACCCAAATTAAGGTTATAGAGGTTACAAAGTAGATCTGACCCTGCCGGCAACCAATGGGTTTTAGGATTCTCCATCTGTTCTCATTCACTATTGGGAACTGGTGGTTATATTGAAGGCAGAAGAGGTCCAGGGAACATCTGAATCTAGATTGAAAGCCAAGATGATTTTTCCACCAAGGGCCAGACAGTATGTACTTCAGGCTTTGTAAGCCATATAGCCTCAGTTACCATCTTCAGTCTCTGCCATATTCATGTGAAGAAAGTCATGGGAATCCAGCAGAAAAGTATAAAAATGAAGTATACATCGTGAGCCCATAATACTAAGCTGAGCTGTAAATGGATATGGTCGACAATTTCTTTGAATAACTCACTATGGTTGTAGAATGCTGGACTGTGTTGGATTGTGGTGTCGAGTTCAAGCACCTAAGTTAGTTGAATGTTAATGGAGTGCCCACCTTTGACAGGTGTAGACAAAGGAAGGGTTGTAGAAAGAAAAAAATCATGATGCGTGTGTATAGACAGTACAGTTGGGATAGATAACACTGTGCTTCTACATAATTCTATGAGAGGCAAGATCTGCACTCATGGTGGTTAGACAGCATATTATGTTGGCTTTTAGTACTATGGTCATCCACTAGGTAAATAATTATTGAATTTTTGATATAATTCAGGTATAAAAAATAAGATAAGTAAGCAACTACACTCTTAATTCACTGATAAGAGATATCTGCTAAAATAATATCTGTAAATATAATATCATGTATGCACCTTGTACAATACCAAAACGTTAGGAAAATAGTTTGCAATGTATTAATTCATCGAATGTGTATGGTTAAGGTGTCTTGAAACTGTCTGATTGACATTTGTATTTTAATAAAATAAAAATAAATGAAAAAAGAAAGAAAGTCATGGGAAATACGTGAATGAATAAGGATGTCTGCTTTACAGTGGATGCGTTGGATTTGGTTCATGGGCCACCATTGGCCAGACTTTGATCTAGTCCAGTGATGGGAAACCTTGTAGAGACTGAGTGCCCAAACTGCAACTCCCAACCCACTTATTGATCACAACTTTCCAACACTGCGATTCCACCTGAATATCTGATGCCTGACTGGTGCAGCAACTTGGCTTGTGTGCCAAGAGAGAAAGCTCTATGTGTCTGGTGTACACACATGCCATAGGCTTCACATCACTGATCTAGACTGTTCTTCTACAGGCCTCAGAATGCAGAGTTTGGAAACTAAGAGGTTAGGGTTGGGATTGGGGCCCTTGTCAATCTATTTTTTGAACTGCTTTGCACAAAATATTTGGAATTGATTGATATAGCAATAATTCAGCATAGTTCTCTGTTAGGTACTTAATAGAGGCATATAGTGATTATACTGGCATAATTAGGGGGTAGGAATGGGAAGCACATTTACTTAGGGAAGGTCCGCAAGGCAAGAACAGAGCCTGTTCTCCAGTTACTTCCTACCCTCACTTCATCTCCTTTTCCCCCTGACAGCAGTATAAGTCCTTTGAAATATAATAATGCTTTCAGCAGACCTAGGAATTTTTATTAGATGTCAGGATAATATTTGGCCAAAGTCACAGGACTCACATTTCTTGACAAAGTATGATGTCACTTAGAAGTTCATGTTCTTGACAGTGTTTCCACAGCCCTGTTTAAAAAAAAAACTAAGTATGTTTTTATGGGCTCTCATGGCAGGGAAGCAGGCATGCTGATGCATGGTCATATCAATTAGAAGTGGATTAATTAAGCAATAAGACAGGAGCAGCAGTGCATTTCAGAGAGGTTATTGCACGGCTCATAGAGTGCTTCAGAGGCATCCAGCCAAGAGTCGAGTGACTTCCATGGCCAAGGCATTTCAGCCATCCAAGACATGTAATGCTGTCCTAGAAACTGTATCCTCTGCCATCCAATTCCACTGTGAGAAATAAAAAGACCCTCTTATTAACTAGGTGTTATTAGGCATGGGCAAATTGACAGCCATTTCATTATTTCATAATTATGATTAATGACCTTCCCAATGAAGTCATTGTCTGATATCCCAAAGCCAATTGGTCCCTTTAAGGACAGTGTCACTAAGTCACAGTTAATGTTCCTAGAAGCATGGAACACATCACGTTTCACAAACCCTAGAGAGGGAGGGCAAGTCCTAATTGCTTTTAGAGACTGTGCAGAAGGTAGGCTCTGGGTGAGGAATAATCTCGGAGAAGACCAGAGGGGGCAGGGATGGCACGTGGATGTGGTGATAGGAGCAGCAGCTGCAGGAGGAGGCGGGGAGAGCTGCCAACAGCATTTCACCATTCCTTGCTTTTGCTAAGCACATGCTCTTGCATCAGAGCTTCTTAATAATCCCTTGAACTGATGGCTGTTTTATGACTATAGATGCTATAACAGACCCAGAGATGTTAGGCAGGTGGCCCAAGGTCCCAGAATTATTACACAGAAGAGGTGGCATTTCATGCCTACGCTTTAGACTAGTGCCTGCCTTATTCTGTAGATAGAAGCCTGGGCTAAGTGTGACAGCCATAGAAGGGTGGAGAAATTACTTATGTGAGTAAAAGTAACTGGAAACTTTTCTCTCTCTGTTGCTCTCCTTCTCTCCCTCTTCTTCTCTATCTGTCTGTTTCTTTCATTCTCTCTCTATACGAGAATCCTCTCTCTCTCTCTCTCTCTCTGCATTCCAGAAACACAAAGATAAGCAATTAGATTTCAGATTACTGTGACTGAGTTGGTTTTCCCAAAATTAATATGATGATATTCTAATCTAGAGCCTTTAAGCAGGTGATTAAAGTAAAATAAACTGGCAAGCACTAGGTCATGAGTTCGATTCTTGGTGCAAAAAATAAGTCCTAGACCATAATGAGGTCACATGGACCCTAATCCAGTATGACTTGTGTCCTTATGGGGAGAAATTAAGACACAGACTCATATAGAAAGGAGACCATGTGAAGACAGAGAATACGGCTACTTCCACAAACCAAGAAGACAATCCTGGAAGGAGCTGATCATGTCGCCATTTGATCTTGAACTTGTGGTGTCCAGAACCATGAGAAATAAATTTCTGTTGTTTGATGCACCCTGCCTGTGGTAGTGCTTTGTTACTGCAGGCCTAGCAAATTTATCTAGACAGAAGGAGAATACAATCTAAGGTAACATGAGATCAGAGATACAAGAAGGAAGGGGCAGATAATATAGATAAAATGCTTTGAGTGTGGGCACACTGTAACATGAGCCTCACTTTTAAATGTCTTATCTCCTGACCTGGATATCCCATAGATTGTGTTTTGTATCTAGGTTTCCCCTCCCCCTAGTATTATGTACTCAAAGGTGGGACTTTTGAAAGGTGATTAGATTATGGGGAATATAACTGACTTGTTATTAAATATGGGTTCTTTCATTGTGCACAGTGTGTGCACAATCCCCTCCTGGCTCCTCCCTTGGTGCTACATCCTGTGCCATGCACAAGCTCTTTCCTGCCATGTACTTGTGCCGTGGCATTCTGCCTTGGAGCCAGCCTTTTGCAGACCAGAGCCTCTCCAACTTATGAGCCAGAATAAATTTTTCATCCTTTTAACTGCAGGGGTCAGGTATTTTGTTACACTGATGAAAACAGTGATCAAGACACTGTACTTAGAATTTGGTGCTAATTATTTTGATAGCTTTATTTAAAGCTATGATGAGTTTAGGACCAAGAAAGTTGGAATCGATGCAGGTGGAGTGATAATGCAGGTATTTTGACACAGTGTTAGGCTACTGCATAAGGGTTGCTTGAGCACAGGCATTGCAGTTGATTCCTGGACAATCCATATGATAGACCAGATGGCTACTAAGTGACTAGTGGACAAGGAGCATATTCAGTGTGGATACAAAAGAAAAAGGGATGATGACTTATGTCCTATGCAGGATGGAATGGGAACATTTCAGACTTCATCACACTGCTTAGAATAGTGTACAACTTAAAATGTTTGAATTGTTTACTTCTAGAATTTTTGTTTTATAGATCATGGTTGTCCTTGGGTAGCTGAAAATAGGACAAATGAATCTCAGGCAAAATCTACTATTCTTGAAGGGAAGACAAGAGTTATAAGGAAATTTATGCTGTGGGTTTGAAGTGGGCTGGCAGGTGCTAGAGTAAGAAAGCAGTGTGGTCAGAGTTTGTGTGAACATGGACTGTCTCAGAATCCAAAGGTAAAGTTAGGTGTGACTGATTACATGCCTGGCAAGTTTCTCACATGATGCATGGTAAGAGAGATCAAGTTACCACAAGACTTCACATTAGTGGGTAGAGGAGAGAAGGGCTGTCATCATAATGCTAAGTTGCAGTCACCCTTATCAGCACTTATGGAATGCCAAACACTGTGGCAAGACCTTCACGCACCTTTTGAAAAACATGTAATTCTCATTCAAATCTTATGGAATAAATAAACATTAATATACCTTATTCAAAGGTGGGTAAAGTGAGTCCAAATTTTGTGAAGCAATTTGTGTGTCTAAAAGAGTTAGTTCTGTCTATGTTGCTATGAGTGAACACTAAGGGGTGGGTTATTTATAGAGAATAATGATCCATTTGGCTCACTGTGCTGGAAGCAGTAAGTTCTAGATCAGGTGGCTGCGTCTGCTGAGGGAGGGACTCTGCAGAATCCCAAGGCAGTACAGGGCATCACATGGTGAGAAAGAGACATAATGGCTAGCTCAGGTTTCTCCTCTTCTTAGAAACTCAGATTCCATTGGCTTAGGGCCCAGTTTTATGGAGTCATTTAACCTTAGCTACCACCTGCAAAGGGCCTGTGGTGGTTAAGCCCCATTGTGTCAGTTTGATTGGTTTAGTAGCTTCCAGGGATAGGTGGAGCACAATTCTGGGTGAATGTGAGGGAGTCATGGGGGCACGACCTTGAGTACTATATTCGGGCCTCACCCTTTCCTCTTTGGCTCTGTCCCCCCACTCTGCTTCCCAACTGCCATGAAATATGTATCTTTGTTCTGTCATGCCCTTGCACCGTGATGTGGTTGCTTGGGAGCCAGGTGGCCATAGTGAGAATCCCTGAAACTGAGCTAAATTAAATCTTCCTTCGTTGCAGGTGCGGGTGTAGGTTATTGCATCCCAGCAATGGGAAAGCTAACACAGGTTCCTTTTCCAAATAGTGTATGTGGTTTAAGTTTTCACCTTAATGCCGCACAATGTAGATTAAATTTCAGCGTGAGTTTTAGTGGGGACATTCAGCCACAGGGCTGTGATTGGCACTCAGGCCTTTGTGATCAACTCCAAAGCCTCTGCCCTACTTTATCCTCTTAAGATTATTGCCGTCTGCACAGTTTTCATAACGTGCCATATTTGTAAAATGCAGAGTTTTGATAGGGAAAGGTTGAGATGTTGGTCAATGATGAAAGTTGCCTTCTTTTCCTTTCTTTGCTCCCTGTAGTCCGGGGAGAACTCTAAATAGCTCCTCTCCCCACCTTCCCTAATGAGCTAGTTTAAAATAGCTTTTCCTGTGAGGCAAAATGGCTCCCAGTCATAGGGCTGGTGGTGAGGGAAATTATCTAATCCAGTTAGAAAGCAGCTCTTCCCTCACTGTTTTGTCAGGAAGGTGATACCTGAGTCCAAAGCTGAGTAATTAAAAACCCTCTTAACACCACTTGAAATCAAGTGCCTCATATACAACATGCTGGGTTTTCTGTCCTCTGGGCTTGGGGTAATGATTGTCTTTTAATACCAGTTTCAATTGTAGTTTGAACCTCAGGAGAAACAAATAGAATGAAGAAAAGAAAATCTTGTAAAAAAAAATAGCCCCATCACAACAGTACAACAAAATGCTAAACTGTAATTATGTTTCCCATAACTTTTACCTAACCTATTGTTATTTGAACTTACTCATAAAAAGTAAAACCTCCAACTCATGACATACATCTTTTTGGACTGTTGTTTGGCTTCAAGCCATTGTGCCCTTTTTTTCAATGTATAATAAAATCTCACATTTGCTAAAATGGCTTACAGTTAATTCCGTTTCATTGGGAATTCATATTAACTTTATGTGTTTACACTGGCAAGATATCATGAGTTTAACACACCTGAGTGGTAATTGCCTGCTTGGAACATTTCACAGTCTTCCTAACTTCCCCAGATGGGCTCCCTTTTTCTTGGGGGTGAGGCAAAGAAAGAAGGAGTTGGACAACTTCTGACATTTCCAATCCTATGAATAACCCACTTCTGCTATGGACTACTGGACTATATTGGATTGTTTTGCTGAATTCATGCACCCATGATATTTAAACGGCAATGGAATACCCTTCTCTGACAAAACTAAACAAAAAAGGGGGCATCAAATGCAGGACCATTTTGTATCTGTATATACAAAATAATTAGGATAGATATATAGCTACTTTCTCTTACTTCATTGAGAAGAAAGATTTGTACTAATAGTGTTTGGACAGGATATCATGTTTGCATCTTGTACTACTAATAACCACTATGAAGACAACAATATGCAATGTATTAATTATTGAAACTGTCCTACTAATCTTTTTTGAAACAGTCTCATTGCTATTTCTCAATGAAATTAATAAAAAAAGAAGGAGCTGGAGCTTGGGCTGGGAAAGGGAGATTTTATGCTGTTCCTTAAGGGCCATTCATCTCCAACAGCTAATTTTAAATTGGTGTAGACCACTTCCTGATATGTGTGTCCATGAATGATAAATTTTTGGAAATTCTTTCTGTTTGTTTTCCTGATTCACCTCAAGAATGTCACCATTATCCACATCATCATCTCATTATCATCATCATCATTTGTTCTTTGTCATTGGCAGCAGCAATAAATCATTCTCTGAGTGTCTGCTGATAGCTGTGCACTGTACATGAGTTGAACATCCCATGTGCTGGTATGCTTTAGATTTCAAATGTCCCCTAAAAATTGCATATATTGAAAGATGATGTTGGAAGGTAAAGGGGATGTTATACCCGCCAGTGGAGTAATTCATTCATGGGTTCATGGCTAACTATGCCGCTAGGAGGTGGGGCCTGGCTGGGGCAGGTGCTTCCCTGAGGAAGTGCCTTTTGAGGGTGTGTGTTCCTCCCCAGCTCCTCCCTTTCTCTCTCTTCCTAGTTGCCATGGATTGACCAATTTTTCTCCACACCAGATTCTTCTACTACGGGAAATGTTGACTTAGAGTTAACAGCCGAGGACTAAATCCTCTAACATGGTAAATGAAATTATACTTCCTTCCCCTGAAATTATGGATACTAGGTATTCTGTCCCAACAATGGGAAAGGTGGATAACACAGATGTGTTGTCATAATATCTCCTTTAGGCCTTGCCATGCCCTACAAAGTAGGTATTACTCATTTCTGTGTTACTAGTTAGGAGACTGAAGTTGGGAGACAAAAGGGCCCTTGCT